>JANIJG010018295.1:56714-96061 GCA_024611175.1 Megaceryle torquata | reverse complement strand
AGGAAGTAGTGAAGTGGTGAAATAACAGACCCATTCGTTGCAGCACCGTGCTGAACTAATACAGACAGTGAAATATGAAAAATTAAGTCAAAAATTCTCGTTTAGAATTTTGAATGATTGCAGGGCAAAATCTGCATAGCTCTTGTATATTCTAGTGGATACACAGACACCATCTGTTGAGAATGGTAGCCATATGGTGAACTATTTATAGAAAATGTTTATATTCATTGTGTTGTTGATTATCTAGATATCCAGAAAATGGTCTTTTAAAATCCAGTTTATCAACACATGGAAAAAAATGTATTATGTAGTTTTGAAATGGAAAAGAATGTCATCATACTGCATGTGCTTTGTTGTCTGTGAAAGATTTTTATATCTATATCTACAGATATATTTTTAATGCCACTCTACAAAAACCCAGGTTTGAGAAATGTGTGAAAATACCCAGCGTGTGAAAAGATAGAAAGTTCTCTAACAATTTTCTTTGTAATAGAAACAAATGGTGGAAGACCAGTTACTGGCATGAGGCAAAGACCATGGCAGAGGATGCCAGCGTTATGTCTGGTGCACTTTTGGATGTCTTAGTCAGTCCTTCTTCTAACCTGCAAATGCTCCTTAGATCCTTTGTATCCGAATTTCTGGATATGGGAAATGTGTATTCTTGTTACGGCTACAAGTCAACTGTTAATGATGTGTTGGTGAAGAACCAGGATGCCATTAATGCTGCAGTAATGGCCACCTGCTTGGTGGGATTACAATGGATGTCTTTATAATGTGTGTTGTAACAGGCTTTCTAAAATGAATGGGAGGCTCTGAAAGGGACTATCCAATCGTTACTTTATCAAAAGAAACAGGTGAAAGGTATTAATCCATTGTTGCACATCTCTTGGTGTATCACATTGTCAGGTTTAGACCCTCGTGCTGAATGTACCAAAAAAAAACCCAAAAAAACCACCAAACTACCAAGCCAAAAACAAACCAAAAACCCACAAAAAAAAACTCCAAAACCCAAAGCCACTAGGATTTTGAGGAAAATCTGATTTTGACCTGTCTGGATAAGCCAGGACCCTTTTCCATAAATGAGTTGGTCACTAACAAGGTGTATGTCACATCCGTCAACATAAGGATTATCCTCCATCTGCTTATCCTCTTCTGACATAGCTAATGAAACTGTACTCTGACCTTAAAGGATCTGTCAGGAGTAGGCTGAGTTCCCTGCCTGGCAGTTTTAAAGCACTGGTGGCAGAGTGTGGATCGGTAAGCAAAAGGGAAGACGGTAACCCTGTACGACACACTGTTTGAATGCCGTCCCAGCCACTATTATGTATACAGTTGTTGCATGAATTTCACAAGTAAGTGAGGCTAAAGGTGAGATTCCCCATATGTAGTACACTCTAGACTGTTCTGGTTGTTAGCAGTCTCTCTCTCCTGCAGACATGTTGATGAATCCTATGAATAAAACAATATTCTCCAACAACAATCTCCAACAAAAGATGCTAAAAAGGAAGGGACTGCCATATCCCAGTTAACCTTACTTAGTGTGAGCTCTTTCTAATGCTTGGAAGTCCTTGATGATAAGGCCTTTGCCTATATAGGATATGGAAGTATGTACTTACCAGGTCTGAAGTAACACCTATAAAATTGTTTAAATAAGGTTTCATTCTAACTTGATATTTCCGTTGCTCAAACCTGGCCTCTAGAAAAAAAAAACAAAACAAAACAAAAAAAACCAAACCAAACCAAACCAAACCAAACCAAAAAAACACAAAACAAAACAGAGACAATGTTAATTTATCTTAATATACAGCTGTCTATAAGAAAGTCTGTAAAAGCTTATGTAGGCATCTAAATACATTTTATAGGGTGAAAGATGTTAGATTATATGACCACTCTGGTTTTAAAATCTCTTTTCAAAACTGCTGATTATTGTTTCTGCTGACTTCTGTGGAAACTCCTGGGTGCCTGGAATTTTATAAAGCAGATCACTGTGAAGATTTGAACAGTTGAACACATTGGTTTTAGGTTTTATTGGTAATGGTGAAAATATGAGCGTGCATCACCTCTAATCTTATTATCAGCAGCATGCTTTGCAGTAACAAATTACTCAGCTTCTCTTCTAAGAAGAGTTAGTCACTGTGTCAAGCTGTGCACAAAAATTAAGCACTGATAACAAAATTTTCTGTTCTCTAAGGAGCTTATGGTAGACTAGGTTGTGAGACTCAATCTCAAGTAAATTGCCACAGACTAAGAAAGGAAATGTAATACTTCATAAATCAAATCAAATAAAAATAGACAATTATTACTTAGAAAATTATATCTGATGTAATTTTTTCATTCTATTGGATTTTTTATTTCATTGACATGTATTCTCAACACCTACAATTACCTACAATGACTAGGGTCATATACATCTGTTAAACCTTATGCATAGCTTAACCCTATGATAGGTACTGCAGTGCAAAGCAGCATTCCATACTGTTGGACTTATTAGGAGTTCACAGTTACAGTCAGTTTCCAAGACATTGCGTTAGCTCATACCTGTGGTCTAAGGCTAAAGAGTATGAGATTGAAGTCAACATGGATGGTACTCTAGTATGCAAACAACTGCTTCGGTGCTTTTGGGGATACAGGCAGGTACACACTCTTATTGCATTCACCGATGAATGATCTGACTTACAAAAGACAGATTGCTCTGCACCTACTAGGGGTTGTAAAGGCTCTGGCAGGGCATTTGGGCAGAAAGGGAACCCATGAAAGAGAAGTTTGTCCTCTTGGAACATTGCCTCTGTATATAGACATGGACATGGGTGCAATGCTAGCAGAATGTCATGGAGCTTGAGTTAGCTAAGCCAATAAAATGAAAGATAGATATAAATTTGTATGGCTGTTCTGTGGGTAAAAGGCTACAGAGATGTGCATATGCAGTTTTTCAACATGGAACAAGATCAAAGAGGGGTGAAAAATGTGAAAGAAAGGCTTGGAAAATAAGACAAGTTCATACTTCTTGTTTTACTTTAAAGTACAAAGGTGTTGATCCATCTCACCAAGCTTCAGCCACCTGTATGGGAAATGAGATGATTCACTGCAAATGAGAGAAAGGATCAAGGTATCTTCAGAGGGAGTTTCAGTCCACCTATGATTTTACCTGGGCCTGGGGCAGTCTGTCTTTACCCTTCACTGCATTAAGAGCAACACTCTTCATAGTGTCATCACTTCAGGCCAAGTGAGATGAATCTGGGCAATTCTGTTCAAATCTTCTGAGTCAAGAGGGGATGTCTCTTCACTAGTTCTGTGTGGATAAATAGCAGTGTGTAGAGATTTCTAAAGATGGTCAGGAGAACATCCCACCTGACACCACTAAGCATTGACTGGGCATTTTATTTTTCCTTCTTTTGTTGCAGTTAGCCTATCTATACAACAGGCATATCTCAAAACTATTTTATCCATTTCTGCTCTTATTCATCCATGTTGATTTTTTAAAAGGAAACTCTATATCTTACTTCTCTATAGGTATACAAATGTTTGTATGCAAAAGCGCTTAGTCATAAGTTAGTCATATCTGGTTACATAGGGTGCTTTTTTAAAACAAAATCACGTATCTACCCAGGAGACTCTTGATATTAGTATTTTAAAATACTGAAACATTACTTCTTCAGATCTAAGAAATAAAATTCAATTTTTTTAGTACATTCGATGACTGATTCTTAGAGGACATAAATCTAGGTATTCCTCTGTAGATCTATGATGATTTGTATCATCTAATGGGTGATCTGGCATTGATGTTTCTCTTTCAGTCCATTAACCAACTCACTATTTGCATTAGTGCCATTGACAGTTGCAACATTATAGAAAAGAGCTTTCCCAGACCTTAACATGACCTTTCCATTCTGAATTCAGATGCACTGACACAGATCTTAAAATGAGAAAGTTTTGACTTTTTACATTTTTATACTCCAGTACTGAAGTGAATACTTTGTTTGGTGTTTCCATCTGCAGACTTTCATCACATACCAAGGTTTCACTTGTCCAAGAAAGGTTTGTGCAGCCCATTTCCCAATCTTTTTTTCTTGCAAATAGTGAATACAAAGCAGGACTGTGAGATTAACCTAGAACATTATAGTAAATTAATCAATGTAGCTCTATTTTTGGCAATATTCATGCATGCAGGTCTTCCATAGAATAGTTTTCAACACTTAATAAAGAAGATGTATGTTTTCATTGGTTGAGAGTTGGTTACAATTGCAGTTTCTTACTGGCCATCATATTTTAGTGTCCAAATAACTTCCCAAATAAATCTTCCAGCTCATTGGCATGAATAATGAATATGCCAGCAGTGTTGATTTTAAAATGCGTGTCAACACTTTAACATCTGAACATCTATGTAAATGCAAGCTTTTAGCAGAATTTCAATTTAACAAATTACAGTTTGTGACTCTAATTTATGAGAACTATGTAAATACCTAAGATTTTTATAGCTGCTCCTGCTTAAATTAATCACAAATTACTAATTATGTCTTTTTCAGCTGCAGGATATGCAAATTCAGTTGCATAAAGAAAGGAAGTGTTCAAGAATAGATTGATTTTAGAAATGTTGTGTAGTATCGTTTTTGAACAGTAGAGTGCAGCCTTTTAACCTGCTACATACTTAACTGGTCCACATCTGTTTTGCCTGTATTGAAATCCAAAATCAAAAATCCTAAATCTAAAAAAAAAAAAGAAGTATACTCTTCCTCAGAGAATAATTCTTATTGCTATCACTGGCTGTACACAGTGCATATCTGTACACAACTGCAAGCAAACACAAGTCAGAAATCTGAAAATACTCTAAAGGATGGGATAGTTTGTCATACTGCAACTCCAACAAGCCAACCGAGGGGAAGTCTGAAAAACACCAACTCACTTAGAGCCAAACCAGTCTTTTGATGTCATCAGAAATATTGGCTACAAAGGGATTTCTGCAGCCAAATGGACTTTGCCCTGCAGGTAAGAAGAACCAGGAAAGGTGTGTTATTGCCAGCTGTAGTGGTGGGAGTTGGAAATTGAGGCCCTGATGTATCTTCCTGCACTTTCGTCCTCCTTTACTAGATGTTCCTTGATCACAGTGTTGGATGTAAATACTGATTTTGTAATTTTTTTTAAAATTAATTACTTTTTTAAAAAAATTTTTTTTTATTTGTGGTGCTGGTCAGAAATTTAATTCTGTCCTTCCTGAAAGGAAGGAAGTTGTGGTTTCCTACAACTGCAGAAGTACTAAAACTTGAAGCTTTCTTCTTTTTTTAAGGCCATTTGTTTTTCTCTGGTTTGTGATTCTTTGATGGATAGCCCTTTTTTTTATGCTTGCAATTCCTTCCATTCAGCCCTTCTCAGACTTCATCTCCAGTATTTCCTCACTTTTGTGTTCTATAGTACAAGATAGATAATATATCAGAATGAGTTCAACAATGGGCAACCAAGCCAATCAGGATGAGGGAGGAGGGGCTGAGAGATGGCTTTCTCAGGCTACAGAAGAGAAAGAGAAGAAGAACCTTCTTGCTCTCTGCAGCTTTCTGCTGGGAGCATTTAGAAACTATGTGGCAGACTCTTCTTGAAGGTGAACAAGGAAAGAACTGGAGGCAACATGCACATGTTACAGTAATGGAGAATCCAATTAGATATAAGGAAAAAATGTCATTGTTTCAGGGCAGTCAAAAAACATATATGATTTTAGAGTTAGATCCAATATTGAAGCTGTACCTTTTTCATCTGGAGGTTGCACTAAGCAATGCCCTTTCCAAATTAAATTAGTCAATGTTTCTAAGTCCAAGGCTTTTTAATTTATAATCAAATTCTGCAGACAATGTCAAAGCATATTTAAGAAAAAGTCCTTTCCAGACCCAAATTTAGGCAGATGATACTGTCTGGAGTCATTTAGTGTGATTTTGACTAAAGAACTTTGTGTCTAATTGCAGCAGAGCTGGTAATTGAAGCTCAGGTGGATGATGTGATTGAAATTTACCATGGAGCTGCAGAGATTAGTGGAATATTTGGCTGAAGCTGACAATGAAAAATAGGAATTTGGGACTGTGTCAGAATTCTCAGACACAGAACAGTTTTATTTATTCACTTACTGAAACAAAAGGACTCATCAGAAACACCAACAGGGAAAAACAGATTCAAAATCATGCTTCAGTATGTTTCCTAAGTAGAGTAAGATATAAAACTCATTTAGGAAGTGCAACTTGAACCAAATTTATTATATCAATCACTTCTTGTAATCTTGTCTCAGCCACCATAGTGACAGGGATGAAAGAAAGCAACTTGAAGCTTCATGGTTTATGGCACGGATTTGTTGTCCAAAGGATCTTGTTGTGTACATTGCAGCAAATCACTAGCAGAGTTGCCTGTGGCATCCCTGTTATACATTGGCTCAGGGGAATTGCAATCTGATGACAAGAAAACTGTCCTAAACTAGTACATTTGTTTTCCGTTGTTTTGTGCTATTGTTCTGATGTGACTTTCTTCTGTTACCATACAATCTCTTAATATCATCCTCTAGAGTTTGTTCCTCTATGGACTGAATCAGACTTCTTTGTAAAAGCTATCAGCGAGCAATACTGGTTTAGGATGTTTCTTCTTTCTCTCCCTCTCTCTCCTTTTTAAAAAATTTGTTGTGCTTCAGTTTGTAATTGCTGGAATTGTAAGCAAGTGTTGAATGCTAGACAGTTCATTGCTCATTTTATGCTTCATAAAATATTTAGATCCTTTCAATGCAATGTAGCTACGAGTCAGCAGGCTGTTACTTAAGCACATTTCATTGCATATTGAGAGCTTGCATCCTCCAATAGTTTAGTGGCAAAGAGGGTTGCCAGAATTCATTCTTTAAAGGCACAAATCCTTGAGAACCAATATACATTACTGATCCTGTATATACCTCCATTTTCCTCTTTTCAGTATTCTCACAATATGCCCAGTATCCTCAGTATTTCTCTGATGGAAACTTCCCATTCCTAAGATGATGAGTTGGTTTGTCTCCCTAATTGACTCATCAGATAAAGAGCAATCATGTTTTTTCTTCTACTACTGTAAAATTAATAGATTTTAGTTTTACCTGGTCATGAGGAGGGATGTCCCACCTGGCTTTAAGCAGAACACAGATGCAGGCATTTTAAATACCTGCAGAGCTGAATTTCTGCTAATGTATTTTCTTAGCTTCTGTAACTGTGTTTGCTGGATTTCTTTGTTTGTTTTTAGGAAATGATGACTAATGTTAATGACAAGAACAGCTTTTGCAATGTCTATCAATTACGAGGCCACTGAATTAAGTTTATCTGGAGTTCCAGATAGAAGAGGCTGGTTTAGAAAATGGGGACTTTTGGGGCTGCAGTGAAGTATAGAGAAATGTTAGCTTATGATGTCTCATAAACCTTCTCACTGCTTGGGCTACACTACAAGCATATAGATGTGCATCATTCCTCCTGGGGAATGTTTTGAGCTCTACTTGTTGAAGACATTGTGAAAAATATCTTTTCACATGCATATTCACATTCAGTTATTGATTTTTAAGTTCTTTCTCCTCGACTGAATTTTGCAAGGCAGCTTAAAAACCCCAAACCTTCTAGGATATTCGTTATCTTTGTAAAAACTTGTGTATCTCTGTTGAGATGTGTTTCAGTAGACAGCAACATCTGAGTATTGAATGTATTTATATAACTGCTTCTTTGTCTTAGAGGTGCTGGGGAGCTGGGGAGCTGGGTGTTGGGCTATAGGCTTCCAAGCACCTATCAATTCTAAGGCCGTCCAACCTACTGGAATAGTACAGGTCTTGAAGTACCAAGTGGCACAGAACTTCATTATCTTTTGAGTCTCTGAATCTAAGCGGCTTCTGCCATGTCACAATCTGTAACAAAGATCAGCAAGCCTGGCTTGGGAATCCCCTTCCAAGCTACTGCAATAGTCCTCGTATTTTAAAGAACAGAAGAGTTTTATTGGTGTTGCTGGTTTGGAAGTTTTTTTGGTTGGTTGGGGGTCTTGGGTTTGTTTGTTTGTTTGGTTTTTTGTCCTGTAATAGATTGGTTTAAATACTTTATTGCACTGTCTGTAGCTTTTTCATTTGATTTTCAGGTCAGTAGACAGGTGCTACATTTAATATTTCATAAATATTAGCAGCTAGTTAAATTTCATCATGCCATAACACTGAATTGATCTCTGTACTTCTTAGCACAGCATGGTTTTTTGTTGTGGGTTTTGTTTTGTTTTTTGTTTGTTTGTTTTTTCCTTATTTTCTCATGGAAATATCTTAAAGATCTTATTTATAATTTATTGAAACTAATATGAGCTTCAATTTCCCCACACAAATAGTGTTGTGCAAATATTCATAATAACCACTTTTTAAAACCATAACTCACAAAATGAAGTCTATCTCCAAATGTAATTTTTATTTATATGTTGATAAAAAGTGAATTGCAGCTCCAAAATCAGAACATAACTTAGTTTCATAAAAATATGACCATGTTGTTTTGTGTGCCTGGTCTGGAAATAGGTTATAAATATAAACAAATCCCTTGAATATATTCTACTAGGTACCACTGTTGGTGAACATATCTAAATAAATCTAAGAGATAGATAAATAGAAAAAAAAAGCTATTAAAGAGTAGGTCTGGTAGTAGAGAAAGAATCCAAGAGGAGTATCCATGAAAGCTGCTGTGGTAGAGCCTGAGGGCCTTTAAAATTAAAAAAAACCCACAACAACCCCTCAAAAACAAACAAACAAAACCAAAGAAACAGAAAAACCAAAACCAACCAACAAACAAATTCTATAAAACTAAACCCTTTGTAACACTGTTCCTTCTTAATTTGTATTTTTAATTGAGAGTGTTAGAACACTGTAGAGAATAACACAGTGCAAAGGCAAAGGCAGTCTCTCTATGGACAGATTAAGAGAATAAAGGAATTTGTGGAGCTTGACCTTGGTGAGTACTGGGACAAACTGTGGGGAGTGAAAGGATTTGGGAATGACGTGTAGTAATTTCAATAAATCCAGGAGTGAAACATCAGTTTTCTACCCACTGCCATGATGAATTAATCTGTAGATGTTATGACAGCTTTAAAAGAATGGAAAATATCAGGTTAATCACTTGCAAGACAGTTTTTCCCCATGCCCCAATAGCATTATGTAAAAATACCCAGAAACTTTTGTGAGAGTGGTGAAGAAGCAGTTGTCAAGGCTGCTATCAATGAAACCATTGTGCAGATTATTCCATGGTTGTTGCAATCACATTCTTATGTAATATGAATTACTATGTTATATGAATTACTATGTTATATGAATTAATAGAAATATGTATCAGGTTTTTATAATGTATATTTAAATAAAAAGTTGATGGCAAAGACGCACCAAGTGTATCTAGCAATATTAGTAAAGAGATAAATTAAAGCCTGTGGTTTGCAAGTGGTCACATTTGGCTCCCTGCAAAATAAGAATACTGATCAGCCAAGCGCTATTGAGCACTGTCCAACAGGTCAGATCAAGGATAATCTACTCTGCTTATTGCCACAATGAAAGCTTCCTTTTGGTTATGCTGCAGCTCAGCAGTTATTGTAAAACATTTTGCATGTAGGGATTTTAAATTCAAACATCAACAATTAACATAAAAAATGAGCTGTATAAGCTATTTTTATTTTCCCTGAATCCATCAGCAAATTGTATACAACAAATTTGTGCCATTATAAATTTTAGCAAGTTAGTATTTATTTTAAGGTTGTAAGAAAAGCTGATCTGGATGACTGTTTGCTTTGTTTGTTTGGTTTTTTTTTTCCAGTAGCTAGTGCAGCCTTATCTGTCAAACAAAGCAGTTAATTACTTAATATAATTGAAATATTGTATTGAATAATAGAAACATAATTAAAATGGACCCCAAACTATTTCCATTGAAATCAGGTTAAGTTCATATTTAGGGTCAAGCTGTACATATGCTTTGAGTTTCTGAAGCTGGCATTTGCCTTCCCAAGATAAGTACAAATTATGAAATAAATGTTCAAATGCAAAATATTACATATACCAGGACTATTTGCTGTTAGATAAATTTGTAAATCTAAAATCCCCCAAATTTTACTTTTATTTTGTACAGATCTCTTAGCATTCTAGGAGATAAGTGTGCAAATAGAAATATCTTTGGGGATTTTGCATATATGACGATGCTTATCTGGATGTTGTGGTGCTTTTACAGTTCTTTGTACAATTTGCATTTTGTAAGCCTATTGTCAAAAGAAATCACTAAAAGCAAGTACTGTTTATGACTTTCTATCTGTAGCCAGATGGCCGTGGTGCTGACTTGTTAACTTTATTTCTGTTTGCAAAATGCTGTATTTTTCTTGCCTTTTTATTCCAGTTTAGGTATTAGGAAATATTTATTCAATTGGGAATTATTCAATTCAATTGGGAAATATTTCTTCAATTTTCAGGCCATTCTTGTTTTTCCTAAGAGTTTGCATTTACTTGTCTTTCTCTTTTGAAATTTTATAGCAATCCCTTGCAGCAAAATTTCTATGGAGTTTAGATTTGAAATGAGATGCACAGTGAAGATACACAAAAAAAAACTAAAAACAAAATTTTTAGGAAGTTTACAATTAAAACGAAAAAAAAAAGAAAAAAAAAAAAAAAAAAAAAAAAAAAAAAAAAAAAAAAGAAAAAAAGAAAAAAAGAGAAAAAAAGATACTATGTAAAGATTTAGTAATTGGGATAATGATACAATCTGGATTTTTTTTTTTAAGACATAAAAGCACTGCTTGTGTTATTTTATTTCTTTTAGATTAATCATCCTTAACATTCATTTAAAGCACAATCCCAAATGTTTAAACACAGACTGATTTGCAGAATGAAGGCTCAAAACCTGATTAATTCTCTATCACCTTACGTTAAGGCTGCAATCTCTTGTACACTATTTTCTTAAAGTTGTTTACAAAAGGATTAACACAAAGAAAAGTTATGTAACATTTTCAGTATTCAAACACAAGATGGCACCATTACTAATGCTTTTCTCTTATTATCCTTTACTTGATACATGACAACTTCTGGCACTACTAAATTGCAGTACCGATGTAGCTTTCTTGCACACAGTGCATGGACATGTTTAATGCATAGAAACCTACTCTATGACTAATAACCTCTGTAGTATCTCTTCATTTTAGTGAAGTGCCACCTATGGTACAAATGCTGCTACTCGTGCCAAGCTATGTCTTTAAAAGCTCAAGTGAGTCAGGAGTGTATTGGTGCCTGTAGGTGCAGCTTTGCTCAAGAGGCTGCAGAAGCTTTAATTACCACTATGTCCAGTGCTGCACATATTCAGGGTCATGCACCACAAGAATACTCGCTCCTGTTTTTCCCAGCATCCATCAGATAGATGTGTGTACAACCCTGTGCAAATTTATTTTAGCCTCTCTGCTCTTATGTGTACACATATATTGTGCTGAATCTCCTTTGAGGAAAATGCTGGGCTTGTCTGGCTTTTGAACACACAGTGATGGTCAAATTTAACTAACTTTGTTTAAAAAACCAATATAAAATCAAATATATATATATATATAAATTTGCCTTTCTATAATGCCTTCCTTAGGCCTTGAAGATCTCATGTGCTTTTCCCCAACTCATATTTAGAAATGCTGTTGTTATTTTGATTCTTTGCATGTTTGTTGAAAGTAAATCAAAGACCTGTGGAAGATGCTGTTTCCTAATACAGTAGCCTGATGGAGATGAGGCTGCTGCAGCTATTTCCAGGTCCACCCAGGAGTGAGGCTTGTAGTCCATACAGGTACACATATTCAATGCATTTATACATAAGCATATGCCTGGTCACTCTTATCAACACAGAAAGAAAACACAGCACTCACACAAACACAATCAGGGTAAAGAGCCTTTTCCTCTGGCACATCAGGATGAAGGTCTTTTTGTGGGAAATATATATATACATATGAACAGTGTGTATCCCTCCCAGCAGCTGTGATCAGACACTCACTCAGTCTGTCCAGTAGCTACTCCTAGATCCCATTCTCCCTAGTTGCTGGCACCTGTGACCCTGAGGTCACAGACCCACTCCAATTGCTGGTAGAGACCACTTCATTCACACACACAAGCAGTGGATCTCTCCAGGAGCTGGTCAAGACCTATGGCTGTGACTGTAGTCACCAGCTGGGACCCACTGGTCTCTCCAGCAGCCAACTCAACAGCCCTTTGTGTCACTCCTGTATCTAGTACAGAGTTGTGGCCACCATGAGACTTGTTCCTAAATGCTCTAAGCTAATTCAGCTTGATATTTGCTTCTGATCCCCACTGACATACACACCTGCATGACACATCACTCTAGTTGCTGGCATCATAGACACATGGTCCCACATAAAATCCCATCCTTTAAAATTATTTCTCCTTGTAACTGTGTGGGTATTTATATGGTTTTGCAAACATGGATTTAACAGACGTTTGAAAACTGACTGTCAGATAAATATTTTGCCCTAAAATCCGTTTTCGCTTTATCTGTATGAAGCCTTATGTACTTATATTTTAACTTAGACAAGTCTCTTACACACAGATGCAGATTTGAATGCTTTGCTAATTTGAAATTGGATTTGACTGTGTTTAGCCCTGCACATCAGAATGTAAATTCATCAAGAAGTTAAGGACAGCAAGAAAAGTGTAAGCTAAACTGAAGTACAACACAAGAATAAGAACAGATGGATACAAATGGATCATAAAAACAAACAAGCAACCAAATAAACCACAAAACCAAACAAAACCAAACAAACAAATAATAATAATAATAAAAAAAAAAAGATAGAAGGTGACTTCATTAGAGAAGTTAAATTCTGGAGCAGCTCCCTAATAACAATAGTTTGAAAAACTGATTTTGAAATACTCAGCTTGATCAGAAATAAAGAAAGATAGGATGGGAACTAATACAAATTCCATTGGGCCAGGAAATTATTTAGTTTTTTCCATCTCTGTTGAGTAGACTGATTGTAGAAGATGCTGCATTAATCACTGCCCTCTGTCACAGAAGGTACAAAGCTGGAAACAGTAACTCTGAAGGGTGTCTTGCACACAAACCTAAATCCTGTGCTTGTCTATGAAGTGATTCTAAAACTGAAGGTCTGTTGTGTCACTAGGGTTTGTTTAATATTATAGGACACTAACCAGTGTTTCCCTTGTGTAGCAGAATTTGAGAGGTAGTGACTAGAGCTGGACAAATAATGAACATTCCATTCAGTTAATTTCTCTACTATTTGCAGTGTTTCCCAGAGCACACTGCGTTCTCAGTAAGCCTTATTATTCTGCAAATAACTCCTTTGAAAAAGTCCTGGTCTTTAGATTGCATTTCATTTCCTTCCTTAAGCTGGTTGCTTAAAATTCAAACTGTTGTATTTAGGTGCATGGCATGTGAAGTGGTTTTGTTCCACAGGAAATCAGTGGAAGTCTTAAAAAAAAAAAAAAAAATCACCTTTCTGGTGCTAAAAGAGTAATTATTATTCAGATGAAATTTAGTGGTTTAGGGTAAAATTCAAACTGTACAAAGTGCTGGAACAATGTCAATTATGCTGTCTCTATCACAGGTAGGCAGTCATTTTTTTGGAAAACCTTTTACTTTATCTATTCCATTCTAATAGAGATAGCAACTTATTTTTATATGCAGTATTAGGCATGCCTTGAATCATGCTAATGACTAAGAATGTAGGCTAAAAGGTTATTAGATTCCATTACAATACCCACTAGCTACAACTCTATATTTTTGCTGTGTACATTTCATGTTCACCAACATTTTTATGGCTATAATAAACTTTATTCACTTTTGTCATGTTGAAAAAACATGTGAAATTTAGAAGGCATGTGATTAATTTTCTATTTTGATCTTTTAAAAGATCCATTTGTGCTGGTATTAAACTCCAGAGAATGAACAGGTGTTCCAGAGTAGAAAGACCTGCTTCAATCATCTTCTGCCAGGGCTCAGAAAGGGAGTCCCTTAGTATATTCTCTGTCATCTGCTAAATTTCGTAATGATGTCTGTATGATTCATAAAATTTTACTGTCTTGCTGAAATCTCAGTCTCTCAAAATATACCTTCTGATTTACCAGATTTCCACCATAGAGAAGTATTTACTGGATGGATTCATTACCTAGCAGCTGCTTTGCAAGGCAGCTAACAGCATATATAGATGTCTGAACTTCAGAATGACTATGACTGCATGAAGAGATTAACAGCTCAGTCACGTGTACCACGAAAAGAATGATTGTTACAAAACCTAGATGATTGTGGGAAAGCAATGATTAAGGAAAGAATAACATTAATAGGGTATACAGGTCATAACAGATAATTTAGTTTCAGAAGAGATACATTACCTCCACCTTTGGAGATCTCCTGTTTACAGGAGATAGATACACAAGGTGAATGGACCTTTTCAATGGTTGTTACTGATAGAAGAACAATAGAAAATCTCACAATGTAGCAACTACCAAAGTTTTTTCTTTGTAAGTCTTAGAAAAATCTAATGAGCTTCCACCAAAAGTTCTTCTGGCTTTTACTTGTGTGAGCCTGACATAACATTTCGTACTTTCCTATCCTCCTATCACCTGTAAATAATTTGTGGCCAGTGTTCCTCAGGTGTTGAGATCTCCCAGCTGCCCTCACCTGAGACACTGATGCTAAGGTTAACAGAGGGGTGGCAGAAAACAAGACCATTTCTAGAAGGACATTGAAATTTCTGA
The DNA here is from genome assembly GCA_024611175.1 of Megaceryle torquata. NCBI lineage: Eukaryota > Metazoa > Chordata > Aves > Coraciiformes > Cerylidae > Megaceryle > Megaceryle torquata. The sequence continues at coordinate 81,333 of JANIJG010018295.1, read as the reverse complement.
ATACCCTTGTGCACTGATATAAGCAAAACTAGTTAACAGTTTTCATGATAACCTCCAGGTTGCTCTTTTTTTCTTGGCCTTTGGCCAATACTTCTCAAAATGATTTTTAATAAGAAGAGTTATTTAGATTAACTGTCAGATTAGTTACAGCCTTGATGTGTGTTGATCAGTTTAACTTCCTGAAGGCAACATGATAGTAATTTAAGTAAAAATTCAAAAATTCTAAAGCTCTGTAAAGGCATCAATATCCAGATCTTCACATTTATTGAAAGGAACTAGAGTATCATGATCCAACATGATGACTGATGAGTGCCATTCTTCAGGGATTGGTACTGGGACCAGTGCTGTTGAACATCTTTTGACAGTGACATGGATAGTGGGACCAATTACACCCTCAGCAAGTTTGAGGAATTCACCAAGCTATGTGGTGTGTTTGCAAGGCTGGAGGGAAGTAATACCATCTAGAGGGAGCTGGATAGGCTGGAGAGGTGGCTCTATGCCAACCTCATGAAGTTCAACAAGGCCAAATGCAAGGTCCTGCACCTGTGTTGGGGCATTCTCAAACACAAATACAGGATGGGCAATGAGTGGATTGAGAGCAGCCCCGAGGAGAAAGACTTGGGGGTGCCATTGGATGAAAAACTCAACATGAGCCATCAATTTATGAGTGCATCCCAGAAAGTCAACTGTATCTTGGGCTGCATCAAAAGAAGTGCAGCCAGCAGGTCAAGGGAGGTGATTCTGCCCCCCTACTCTGGTATCCTGAGAGCCTATGCAGATTACTTTGACATCTCCCCCAATAGAAAAAGGACATTGATGTGTTGGAGGAGGTCCCAAGAAGGGACACAGATATAATCACAAGGGTGGAAAACCTACAAGGACAGGCTGACATAGTTGGGGTTGTTCAGCATGGAGAAGAGAAGGCTGCAGGAAGAACTTATTGTGGCCTTCCAGTATCTGAAGGTGGCCTACAAGAAAGCTGGAGAGGGTCTTTTTACAAGGGCTTGTAATGGTAGGATGAGGGGTAATGGTTTTAAACTGGAAGAGGGTAGATTCACATTAGAAATTAGGAAGTTTTTCACTACAAGGGTGTTGAGACACTGGAATATGTTTTCCAGGCAAGTTGTATATGCCCCATTACTAAATGTGTTAAATAGTAGGTTGGATGGGGCTTTGAGCAACCTTGTCTAGTGGAAGGTGACCCTGTCCATGGCAGGGGTGTTGGAACTAGATGATCTTTAAGGTCCCTTCTAATGAAAACCATTGCTTCATTCTATTAATATCCTCAATCTGAGAAGATTCATATCTGCTTGTAGAGTGCTTACCCAAAAGCTGCTCTCTCCCACATCTGGAATGTGCAGGTACATAGGGGAATCAGGCAGTCAGCCGGTCTTACCCATCTCCTTGCTGTCTGGCGAGTAATATCAGGAACCAAACAAAAAAAGGACACCTCAGGGCTGGGATAATGGTGCTGAAGATTGATGAAATAATGACCATCAGAGATGCCCCAAAACCCTCATGCATGCACAACAGGGGGAATGACCACTGTTAGCCACTGTGGGTGGAAAAATACTGTTCAGACTCTGCACCCACTGGCCACGAGTGCACTGATGCTGAAGCCGTTTCCATGACCCCACCAGGAGAGCTTAAGTAGCCCACTGCAGCAGGGAGAGTAATGGAATTTTTTGGAAGGTTGACCTGATGCACATCTTGATCCAGGGGACATCCTGCAGAAGGCATTAGGACCTAGCAACTCCTCTTCCCAAGAACCATGCTATGTCTTCCTCTTGCTCGGCGGTTTGTCTACCTCCTTGGGGTCAGTATGTATGTGGGGATGTTAGGTAACTAGTTGGGCTTGCTTGAGTAAAATTTATTTTGCTTATTAGCTCTGTGTGTGAGCTCTGGTTTTGTGAGACAGGAATTCTTCATGAACCTGAGACAATCTATATATTTATTTATAGATCTTTAGCACATATAACGTATATATCTTTTTAGATAAATCTTTGAAGGTATTTCGTCTCCTAGGATGGTATTTAGATTTCTGCATGTCAGTATACGCTTAGTTATAGTGGATTGACCTTGTCTGGCTTGAAGGTGCCCATCAAGCTTCTCTATCATTCTTCCTTCTTGGTGGTACAAGGGGAGAAAATAAGATTAAAACTTGTGGGTTGAGATAAAGGCAGTTTAATAAAGCAAAACAAGGCCTCACAAGAAAGCAAAGCAAAGCAAAATAAATATTATTTTATATTTCCCATTAGTATGTGATATCCAGCCACTTCCTGGGAAGCAAGGCTTCAATAACATGTACCGAAAGCACTGGAAGAAAAATGCTTAAATAACAGATGCCCCATTTGTCTTCTTTTCTCTTAGCTTTTATTGTTGAACACAGTGTCATATGATATGGAATATCCCTTTTGTCAGTTTGGGTCAGCTGTCCTGGCTGTGTTCCCTGACAGACTTTTGCCCATCCCCATCCTACTGACCGTTGAGGGTGGAGGGTTGGAGAGGCAACCTTTTTGCTGTGAGAGCACTGATCAGCAGTTGCCAAAACAACACCATTCTAGATTCAGATACAAAGCACATCAGGAGGAAAGTTAACTCCATCCTAGCCAGACATCATACATCAGTGCAGTCAGTGGAGCCTAGAGCTAAACAGGATCAGTGGCTGTTATACAGATGCATGAACATAACAGTCATTTTATATTCCTTCAGTTATCCAAGCTGGATAGATGCTTCCTTAGATAAAATTTAGATGGCTGGTAGATGTTACACTGAATGATATTCTGAGGTAGCAGGTCAGGGAGGATAGCCAACTATTTGTAAAATAACATTAATGACCTACTTTTAGAAAAATTAATCTCTTTGTTGAATAACTCTTTTGATTGTAGTGGGAACTTGGACACTTCACTCATTTGAACACCTAAATGAAGTTTTCTGTCTCAGGCTGAATTTTACCATTAATCTCCCATTCACCCACTGATGGCTTCTCTCAATTGCCCACACATGAGTGTTTAGTGTCACCTGACTTGCCATAGAATATGAGAGACATCCATGCAAATCAGGCAGATACGACTCAGAAGAGAGACTGCAGGAGACTGCAGGGTTCTAGATCAGAAGCTGAAAGCCAAAAAGGATATTTTACAATGTTCCAAACTGCCTTGGACATCTATATTTAAAATGGAACCCAGAAATTAAACACTGACCACTACAGAGGATCTCATTTTTTCATCCTTATTGTGGAAGTCATATGCTCTGGAAGTAGTCATGATGCCTTCATGTCTTGTCTCTGCTAGAGCTTAAAGATCAATACATGGTTGAGGGTATTTGTGCTACAACTGTTTCTTTTCAGTGTATGACAAATGAAAAAGAGAGGTTGCTGCTGAGATGGTGATTTTGGAAACACTTATGTACACGCTTAATTGCAGTCAAACCTCAAGTCTATGTGACAACCAAATGAATGCCCATTTAAGGCAATGGTGCCTGCATTAACTGTTAGAGGTCCTAAACTGAAAAAAATAATAAATGCAAGTCACAGCTGGATAATAGAAACCCACAGGGGAGAGGGATTACAAATCTAGTGAGGCAATAAGAGAATACTGGAATTTAGAATAGTTCTTTAGTAAACATGCATCCGTCAGTTACAAATCAGAATACAAAAATCCACTTAGGGAAAATATATGTAGTTAATTGTACTTATCGGCAGGGAGAGTGATGTCTTGAGATAAACTTAATGTAAGAACTATGAAGCAAAACTAATAGATTCTGGAATCCAACATGAAAATGAGAGTTTCATGTTAAGATGTAGCATAACCATATGTATTAATTTATTATAAACCACTGGGGGCTTTGTATGCTCAAAACTGGGTACAGCTGGCATATTAATTTAGTTTAATTTGAGAAGAGCTATTAAGCTTTATTAAGCAATGTGGAAAAAAATAGAGTAGCCTGAAAAAATTACAAACATTTTAGAAACATTCATGTTTTTTAGTCTGAATGTTAGCAAATGAAATTGATTAGCTTATAATTATATATTTAATTACTGAAAAGCATGTTGGATATACATACAAATCATCTTCCTTTTAAGCATAATACTGCTTGTACCACATTCTGTGTACTCATCTTTTGCTGAAAAAAACCCATCTCACTTGAAGTGCAGCATACCAGAGCAGGTTCAGGTAAAAGGGTGCTGTAGCTTCCCCTTATCTCCAGCAGCCCACGCTCACTATGGCCATAGCCTGAGATTCCTGTTATCTGTACAAATTAAAAAAAAAAAACTCATGGGACTTCCAATAAGTATAAACATTATATCGATCCCGTGCATCAATCCCAACAGGGGCAGTTTAGGTTGGACAGTAGGAAGAAGAACTGAAAGGGTTGTCAATCCCTGGAACAGGCTCCTGGTGACCTGGCAGTGTTGGGTTAACACTTGGGCTTGATGATCTTGAAGGTCTTTTCCAACTGAAATGATTCTATGTTTCTATGATTTTGACTGCCTGTAGATTACAAAACAATGCAGAAAAAGTGAATAGATCAGGAACTAAATGTATTATTTTTTTCATGCTCATTTTGTTATTCTAGTAGACTTGGTTTGTAAACTTTTCTTTTTTACAAATATAATAGTAATGACCAGTGCTTTTGGCTTCAGACAAAAATCACTGATGAGGCTCAGAGCCTTGAATTAAACCAAGACTGTGAAAGGATCTTTTGGAGGGTGATAACAGATTTCAGTTCAAGGCCATTTTACTTATAGTCATGCTTCACCATTCTTGTATTTTTATTGTGGCTATTCTGTTTCAAGTGGTACATCTCAGCCTTACATTACTGATATCAATACATCAGCAGATACTTTGAAAAAATTCTTGATGTTCACAATCTTTTTTAGTAGAGCTTCCAAAAATATGTCTCCCTTCTCTTGTGGACAATACAGTGTGGACAATACAGATATGTTATGTTATACTAGAATTTACCAGTCATGATACTATTATACACTGGTTTAATTCTGCTTGTTACTTTTAAAGCTCCAGATACTACTTTTGTTGATGGGCATTTTTATTTTTTTTTGTGCAACAAGAATTAATTCCAGTGTTTTTTACTGAGAAGGCTGTGTGCATTGCTAATATGTTGCTGATAGCCTACTAACACCTCATGAAGTTCAACAAAGGGAAATACAAATTCTTATCTCTGGGGAAGGAATAATCCCAGGCACCAGGACAACCTGGGGACCAAACAGATGGAAAGCATCTTGGCAGAGGAGGAACTCAGGGTCCAGGAAGACACCGAGATGACCATAAATGAAAAATGTACACTCATGGCATGGGCAGTCACTAGCATCCTGGGTTCCATTAGGCAGAGCACTGCCAGCAGCTTGACGTAGGTGATCCTTCGCTGCTCAGATCTTGTGAGACACATCTGGGATGCTAAATTCAATCCTGGGCTTCCCAGTACAAGAGAGATAGGGACATAATAGAACATGTTCAGTGACGCACCCTGAAGATGATTAAGGCACTGGAGTGCCTCAAATATGAGGAGAGGCTGAGGGCTGTGACTAATCAGCTGGGAGGAGAAAAAGCTCAAGGGAGATTTTATCAATGTGTATAAATATCCAATAGCAGAAAGTAAAGAAGATGGAATCCCCAAGTTAACAGGACATGTATAGATGGCAAAGGTCTGAAAGGTAGCTTGTCAGAAGCCAGTAAGTCACCATCACATGAAGTAACTACTCAGTCATAGGGCAGAGGAATGATTTTGAGACATCCTTCCTTGGATGAGCCATGAGAGAACAGGGGTTAACAAGACCTATTTTTTTTTGTTTGTTTGTTTGGTTGGTTTTTTTCACTGCTAACTTATTGCTTTTTCTCTATAAAAACCTATGGTCTATTACAAAAGAGTTCTGTAAATTGACTGTAAATTGCAGTTAATCTGATGCAAAGAAATCAGGTTATCCTTTTTTTTTTTTTCATTTTTATACTTTATTAAAAGGATAAATAGCTTCCCAGCAGCTATTTCACTATTTGAAAGTGAAAAAATAAAGGGTCTAATAGGTTGTACAGACGAAAATCAGTACACACAATAACTCATTAAAATTTTTAATTTTGCCAACAATATAAAAAAATGTTGTTTTGTTTGAATTCAAACAAATGAAAGATTATGCATAGTGGTATTTAGCCCAGGAAAAAAAAAAAAAAAAAAAAAGAGAAACAAAGGATGAGAAGGGCAGCTTCAGAACTAGTCAGCAAAGGGTGACAAGGAAGCCAAAATAATGAGAGGTAATCCAGCCACAGAAGGACTTGGAATGTCTAAAAAGGCTAATAGATGAGAAAGGCAGTTTTGTGCAGATAAATGTAGTGCAATGATGACTTTGATGAGTCTTTGTTTCACAGCTCTTTGTGCAGCATGAAATAGGAGGAGTGGAGGAGAAAAAAATGAAAATAGTCAAAGCCATGTCTGCGAGTGTCATTAATGAGTGATGAGGACTACAAAAACAAAAGACAGATCTCTGAGTATTTGATGGGCCTTTATTCCATACATCTGTGTAAATTGCAAAACCTGAGGCGTGACTGAGAGTGGGAGTGCAAGAAAGTAAAAGATGAGTGGATATGTCGAGGAAAAAAAGTACTCTAAAACTTATCTTGGTTATTAGAATTCTTGCTATAACTTTAATTACAACATAGGAACAATCCAGTGAGAATACCATCAAAATATAATATTTTTATGTCTCACTTTTCATCTATGTGCAATGAGTTTTCATCCTCATTGGAGACTGAATGAAGATCAGCTACTTCTGCAGCTTTATGAAGCAGAAACCCATGGAATCACAGACCCATTTTTAACGTCAGTGAACCTTTATTGACTTAATTGTCAAGCAGGCAGATTGACAGCAAATCCTGGGATAAATTTCAATGCCAACCCATAAAATCACAAATAAAACCTTGCATTTATTATTAACTCTTATTGTATCTAGTTTGAGACAGCTGGTGGTCAGTCCACACAGCTAATAACATCCTCTGACAACAGTGGTTTTAGTACCTGTGTGGCATACTTACTTCTTGTGTATGTGTGTTGTGTATAAATCCATTATTATTTGCTCACCGAAATGTAGCCAGGTTTGGGCATCTGTTTAATAGAGCACTTTAGAACAATTTAGGACAGAAAATGAAGAAATCCACATCCCATTAATACTTCAGGGAGAAGTCTAGGTAGGCTGAAGGTAATTAGAATTTGGACAGGACTCCAAAGAAAAGAGTCTTATTCTTGCATAAAATACAATGGGATTTTTATCGACCCTGTTAGGTTTGTGGAAATAGTACATGGGAGATTTGGAGGAGTTACTGATCTTAACAGTTTGAAGTCCTTGCAGTCTTGGTTACTTGTACTTTGCAGTTTCTTTTTCAGGCTTTTTAACTCTTGGGATACCTGAAAAATAATAAATAATATGGAAATAATGCAGTTATAAATAGAAAGATTTCTGCTTGTTCTAAAACCATTAATCCTGTCACCAGAATTGTCATTATACTGCCACAGTTTCTGAGCCTGAACTTGTTTGAAAATTAAACTGCAGTAACTTGCTGTATTTGCAGTGAATCTGAGATCTCTAACCAAGAGCTTTGCAATGAGTATAAGAATATTGCTTCTGTATAAACACACCACTGATTTATCACTCACTAGAAGTTATTAGAACACATCAGAATGTTTCCTTTTAGGATATGAACATAAATTAGAAATTTCTATTAAAAAAAAATCTTTATTTATGTGAGGTTTGTTAAAATGTCAGCAGCTGGAGGGTTTCAGATGTGTGGTTATGCTGAAGAGGAACATTTTTCATGTTAAGGGACAATATTTTCTCCAAAGAAGAAAAAGGTCTAATGCAGAGACATATATCTCAGGCAGTCTTGTAGGCTGGTCCAAATAATATGCTTTTATACAAAACTGATTTGTGCTGTCAAAACCAAACCTTTGTATCAAAGAGAAATTTTATCTTCCCCCTTCCTACTAAACATTTGGGTAGAAATATGCAATTAATTCTTTTAGGGACTTCAGAAAGTATCATCTATTGGATCTACAGACTACCCAAAATGTTTTCATTTGAATACAATTTGGAATTGGCTCAACTAATTACTGTTTGTTAATTGCATTTTGGAGGAAAAAAGGAATCTGAATACAGATACTGCTTCTCATTAAGACTGTGCGAACAGTGGAGTGTTTGATGTCTGCTATTGTACCTGATAATTGTGGCAACAAGTGGCATTTTTTTTCCCAAGTAGCAGTAATTAAATCTGTTGTAGTATTTTAAAATAATGCACTTGCATTTTATTACATCCAAGTGATAGCCTGTTGTGCTAGAGACTGTAAACAAATATCACCAACAACCTCTTCTCTTACACAAAAGCTCAAAAACATTGTTAAGGGATAAAACACAACTTTTTTGTTTCTCCTGTAGCAAATATTCTGGCAGGGTAGTATAAAAGAAAGGTGACAGAAAAGGTGTTCAAGAAAATATTTTGTATGTCATATCCTACTGACATTGTCCAAGGGGAAAGGATGGGGGAAGAGCAAGTTCAACACCTTGCCTGGAGAAAAGACAGACCTATGTGCGCTAATGTCAACAGTCAAGTTTTGCCATCAGGGCAGAGAGTGACAAGGATGAAGACACAGCAGAATTGGGCAGAAATGTTCTGACAGAATGTTTTCCATTGGAAAAATGCCGATTTGTCAAAGTGAAACGTTCCCCAGGAGCTTGTCGATTCCAAGAGGAGCAAGGCTGACAGCAAACCTGCCTGGTTTCCTGCCAGCTCACCCACTAGTTTGCCTTCCAAGAAACTTTCTATCTTATTGAAAATGCTTTCAGATACTGGTGTGTATCTGCAGAAGATCAGCAAGCAGATTGCAGATGAGCTGAGGGCGAGACCTTCCAGGAACCCCGAGTGGAAATGCACTCACCTAGTAAGGGCTGCCAGGAATATATTTCAGGATACTTAAGCTTGTTCTCAGGAACGTCAAGACATACCATAGTATTTCGTTTCTACATATATTTGCCAAGCAATTTTATTCTTTTAAAAAATTATTTTTCTCTCAACTGTGACATTTTTCACTGAAGTGAAATTCTGTCTCCTAGTTAACTTTTCCAGCAGGGCTGGTGGGGCTCTTGAGAACTTCAGATCTTGCTCAGTGTGTAGCTTTGAAAGTTTAGTAAATTTTTTGCTAAAGCATCTCTCTCCAAGGCAGCAAAAATATCTAGCTTAGAGAAATTGAGACCTTTGTAGGATCATAAGATCAGAAAGATAAGGACAGTGCTATGGTTAATGCAGGGGCTTGGCATTCAGGGCTCCATAATTCAGCACAGCACTGTCAAACAGGTATTTTGCACAGACTTACATATGCCATCTAGTCTCTCTGTGCCTTTTTATTTTTTTTCTCATGAAACAGAGCAGGCAAAAAAATAATATGTTTAAGTTATTTATGACAGCACTCATTTACTGCACATCACAAATAATGGCTAGAACAGCATATTACTAAAAATCACACAAACATGGAAACACTCAATATTATATGCTTGAACTGGTAAAATAGAAATCTAGCCTTTGCTCTTTCTTCATGCACAAAACTTACCGATACAGCCTGTCAGATCATGATTTTCATAGCCTGGAAACAGTACGATAATTTTCTTTGCAAGTGACTTTTTACCCTTACTTTTATTTAGAATAAATCCTCCCTTTTTTGCTGCTGCTGTTTTCCTCTGGTTTACAGTCTGTTGTGAATTGTTCAGCCTGAATATAGCTCTCAATATCCAGTGCTGTGCTGATGATTAGTTTTCTGAAAGAAGACAGAGTGAAGAAGGATGGTAGCTTATATTGATTTACTTCTAATGATCTGTTTCTGAACCAAACCTGGGCAAAGTGTTCTCCCAAAGGTACATACAGCTGTGTTCATGGTACATCTCTGCATCACTATCAGGATTAAAAGCCAGTAATGGATTCTGTCATGTTACTGTAGCTTTCTGCATTTTCTTTTCAAGCCACATATGGGTTAGCTGCTGAGGACATACATGACTTTTCCTTGCCATCTGTTAAAAAGTCTGGTCAGAGCAGCCTGGAGAAGGGCACCCATATTCTGTTTTAAAAGAAGCACATTAAAATAACATTGCACTGTTGTGAGGTTTTAAGAGCGAAATTGCTATGTGTAATACATGCCTGTGTTTTGCTGGTGAGGGTATCTCTCCATGATTTTGGGTAAGCCCAGGATCTGTGAAGCCATGAATACAGTATGAGTGATTGGGGGATCCAGGACAGTGCACTGTAGCACATCTTGTCGGGGACTCAGCATGTCTCTGAAGTTCTGGATTTTTTTTTTTTCTTAAGTATCTGGTGCTGTAACAGGATTGTGACTTGCTATACAGTTGGTAAATGTTGCTCAACAATATGTTTATCAGAATGATATAATAGATTCTTAGGTATTGTCTTATTTATCTTTATATATTTACTTTCAACATAATATCTGCTTACAGTTATGCCCATGATGTTAGTTCAGTGATTTGGCTTTAGGGTATATTGTACATTTGAAACTATATAAATGTATGCTATATACAAAGAAAAAATATATGAAAAGGTCTAAACTGTAGACTACAGAAGAAATTCACTGGTGCCTAATTATTGTGGAGGTTTTTAATTTGTTTGGTTGGGTTTTTTAACTCTTATGATTGAAAACTGCTACAGACTTCAGCTATTCTGGAAACATTACAATACTCACCCTGCTTTGAATGGAGATTAAATCACACGTCCTGAAGAGATCCTTTCTTCATAAATTAGATTATAATTCTACTAATTTAAATGTTTACCTATCCTCATAAGAATCATAAGTACAAGTGGTTCTAGACTATGAATTTAAATGTACAACCACCAGTTCAATATAACAAGAATGTGACAGATTCCTTGAAGATGAAAGGATATTTCTGGGAGTTTACAATCCTCTAACTGTGGCCACCTCTTCTTTACTCAGTCTCCACTACATGATCACATGAACTAGTGGCCTAATTGAACCTCTGATGTGATCCATACAGCTCTTACAGTCCATGTTCTGTCACTCTAACTTGCTTCTTTCATTTTTTTCTTTCTGTACTTAGTAAATCTAGACTATCAAAATGACATTTTATTTATGGATACCTGAGTCACATAACAAAATAAACCAAGACAGTAGCAATTAAGAAAACTCTGATACTCATTTTCAATAAGAGAAACATCTTCCGATGAAATGGGTCAACTAGATATGACATTTTCAACTAGATAATGATATTTCAAGAGGTGTATTTTCTGGGACAAGAAGGGGGCAATATATAGCATTGCTTAAACTATCAACTATGTCTACCTTGTTCAAAGGCAGAAGGGACCTGGTTTTGTCCACTCTTACAAAAAGTTGGTATTAACCAGGTATGAGCCCAAATATTATGAGCATGGGCACAATGTCATGGTCTTTGGAGTAATAAAAAGTCATGGCTATATATTTCTCTTTTCAGAGCAAGCATATGTCCAGACATAAATGTATGTCATACAATCCAAAGCTGTCTTCAGGTTTTCAGTCAAGACCTCTAAATACTTTAAATATTTTTTGCAGTATTTTAAGAACGATGAGATTTTTGTGTCTGATTTGACCCTATAATTGATGACTTGACTTGACAATGGGCAAATAGATTTTAGATTTTTCTCCAAAATGAAGTTATTTAAGGAAAATTTGTCTATTACTCTATTTGGTTTCCATGACAAGGCTTTCATAGCAAGGGGTCTATAGGGGTGGCTTCTGTGAGAGGCTGCTAGAAGCTTCCCCTATGTCCAATGGAACCAATGCAGTTGGCTCCAAGAGGGACCCACTGCTGGGCAAGTCTGAGACAATTAACAACAGTGGTAGCAACTCTGAGATAACATTTAAGAAGGGGGAAAAAGTTACTATGCACAAAAATTGAAGGTGAAGAGAGGTGTGGGAAAATGTGAAAGCAACAACTCTGCCGCCACCAAGGTCAGTGGAGAAGGAGGGGGAGGAGGTGCCTCAGGCATCAGAGCAGAGATTCCCCTGCAGACTTTGGTGAAGACCATAGTGAGACAGGCTGTCCCCCTGCAGCCTATGAAGGTTAACATTTGAGCAGATATCCACCTGCAGCCCATGGAAGGCCCCACACTGGAGCATGTGGATGCACCCAAAAGAGACTGTGACCCACAGGATGCTTGTGTGGATCAGGCTGCTGGTAGGACCCGTGGAGAGAGGACAACATGGCTGAGCAGGTTTACTGGCAGGACTTGTAACCCCTGTATGGAATCTCATGCTGTAGAAGTCTTTTACTTAGGACTACACTCTGTAGAAAGGACCTATGCTGGAGCAGCTTGTGTAAAGCATCAGCCCATGTGAAGGACTCACATTGGAGAAGTTTGTCAAGGACCGCCTCCCATGGGAGGAACCCCATGTTGGATTAGAGGAAGAGTGTGAGTCCTTCCCCTGAGGAGGAAGGAGTGACAGAGACAATGTATGATGAACTGACCACAAGCTCTATACTCATCCCACTACACCACTGGATGGGAGGAGGTAGAGAAAATCAAGAATAAAGTTATTCCAGATCTATCTATTCCAGAGTCTAACCACCCTCATACTGGAGAACTTTTTCCTAAGACCCAGTCTAAACCTATTTTCCCTCAGTTTAAAACCATTTCCCTTCATCCTATCGTTGGTCACTCTTGTGAAGAGTCCCTCTCCAGCCTTCTTGTAGGATCCCTTCAGGTATTGTAAGACAATTATAAGGTCCTCCTGGAGTCTTCTCCAGGATGAACAATCCCAGCTCCCTCAGCCTATCCTTGCAGCAGAGGTGCTCCAGCCCTTGGATCATCTTTGTGGCCCTCCTTTGGACTCATTCCAGCACATATATGTCCCTCTTATGGTGGGGACACCAGAACTGGATGTAGTATTTGAGGTGAGGTCTCACAAGAGCAGAGTAAGGGGGTAGAATCACCTCTCTTGATATGCAGCCCATGCTCCTCTTGATACATCCTAGGATACAGTTGGCCTTCTGAGCCACATGAGTGCTCTGTCAGCTCATGTTGAGCTTCTTGTCAATCAACAACCCCAAGTCCTTCTCTTCAGGGATACTCTCAACCCACTCTGTACCCAGTCTGTAATTGTGCCTGGGACTGGCCCAGTCCAGATGCAGGACCTTGCATTTTGACTTGTTGAATCTCATGCAGTTTCCTTTTTTTCCCCATTTTGAGTCTGTTCTGTCTGTGACAGTAATTGGTGAGTGATCTCCCTGTCCTTATTTTGACCCATGAGCCTTTTGTTATATTTTCTGTCCCCTGTCCAGCTGAGGAGGTTTGTGACAGAATGTCTTTGGTGGGTATCTGTTGTCCAGCCAGGGTCAATCCACCACAATTACATACCTTCTGGCAGTTGTCACAGTTGTTCTTTGCATTGTTTTTCATATGATGCGTGAAGAAAGTATTGCACAATGCTGTATAAAAGATTTATACTGTCTATCAATCAACAAGTAGTTGTCCCCCAGGAACATTTATACATGTTCTTATTTTCATTACAGTTTAGTGATGTGTTGATGTTGTTCAGTACAGAAATAGTTTGAGTGCTCTTCCAGGAGTAAACGAAAACACACACAGACAGATCTTTTGTTCTTTCCTTTATAATGTAGAATTTAAAATGCAGGAAGCTAGGCATCATGTTCTTTTAGGTTATCAACTTGCAAGATTTGTCTATTGCCTCTGTGCTGAGTATAATCTGCTTTTGTCTCCTTTTCCTTTCTGCTGGTAAAATAAAGCAAAAGCAAAAAGAATGGAAAGAAAAGAAAAAAAATAAAAAAGATAAAAAAGACAGAGAAAAGATAAAGAAAGAAAAAGAAAAAGAAAAAAAGGAAAAGGAAAAGAAAAAGAAAAAGAAAAAGAAAAAAGAAAAAGAAAAAAAAAAAAGAAGAAAAATTTAAAAAGGGGGTGGGGAAGAAAAAAAAAAATTACTTGCAAGAAGTCCCCCAGTAAAAGAACTTGTCCTCTTGCTATAAACCCTGTCTCAGTCCCTCAGATTCAAGCTTGATCCTCATTCCCTGCCCAGGATACAGAAAATTTCCCAGTTGTCACTGATCCCCAAATAACCTATCCACTCTGACTTCTATAACACTAGAACTAAAACCAGTCTGTTTGACACTTCTGTGGTGGCACACACTGCTCATCCTTGTAGTATACACTAAGCAGCTGGACACTTGCCAATATGACCATTTAAATTATTTTTAAGACTCCCTGCATAGAACAGTTTGGGTTGGAAGGGATCTTTAAAGGTAATCTAGTCCATCAATTGATATGGAATTGTATGTCAGGTCAGTCAGTGGCACCTACCATCCTAGACAAGATTTAAGGCTAAAAAAATATGTGTATTGCAAAACATAAATTTGCAATACAGGGCATTAGAAAAATAAACACATACATGTATAAATATAGCTAAATAATAAGTCCTATTAACATCATGAAGCTTATGTTTGATCAATTGCCTTTTAATAATTATTTAATTACTAAATTGTAATTATCCTCTAGATATTATATTGACTGTTTCAATATGTAAATTCTTTATCTTTCTTTCTGTTACAGTAAATTGAACTCTCAAGCTTTGCTCTTAGAAAATGCTTTCTTTGCTTAAAATGACTGCTTCTGTCCTCCCTCCCTCCATCACTATTCTCCTCATTTCCATGAGGTGTGGAATGATGCTTGGAAAGGAATTTTTCCCTCTCCTTCCCCTTAGTCATTCTCTGTTCCTGTGACTGTGGTTTCTGCTACAGAGATGGAGTGATAAGAGTTTTACCTTGTCTGCTAATCCCCAGGGTTCTTTTATTAGTACAAATACAACCAATCTTAATGATAAGTTTTATGCTTCATTCTTCTTGGTTTTCTTAGAATTTATAGATGTATTTCATGCATTGTTTTAGGGAAAATTTCACCATGTAATATTGCATTATAGTGTATTCTGTTAACAAAGTATGAAGACCAAGCATGATGCTACAGATGTTGAAATTTGAAGGAGAATGTCTTAACTGACCAACACATTGACTTCTGCCTGCAGACTCTTTGGACTATATTTCCTACAGAATATCTCCTTATACTCCTATATTTTTTTTATTGTAGTATCCATAAGGTTAGAGTCTCATTTCCAAAACAATGCACAAGATGTCCCAGGCAAAGTTCTTTATTGGCATATGGACCCTGAGACTGCCTTCTGTCCACAGCTTCCCCAAGGCATGTTTTCTGAAAAGAGAGTTTTGATGTATGACTCCTCTTATGCATGTCATTGTATATGTACACTGTCCCTATATTATCATTATGTCCAGTATTTAGTTTTGTAGAGTCCCTTTCTGAGTCAATAGAAGAAACTACGAGTTATTCACAAGAAAGATACTACAAGAGATCCCTTGCCTGTACAAAAGTGCAGATGCCATTCTGAAAACTCATTTGCAGCAGTTCATCTTTAAAGATATGATAGAACTGTCCATTTTCTGCTAGTATTAACAGATATTTCTCTATTTCTATTTGCTGCATTGTGAAAGTAACTGTAGAAGTAATGAAAACTTGTAGTAAAGTTACAAAGTTGAAGATTTTCTCCTGCCTTTTTTTTTTTTTTTTTGGCACTACACCAATTCTTGACACCTTCTCCCTTAAGCAACAGTATCTTAAGGGATGTGACAGATGTTAGTCACGTGTGGTCTCTTTCTTTTTAGTTGTTCACTTTATGTCACTTTCAATCCTCAGGTGGTGTAAATTAGAGCAGCACCATAGATTGATGATGGCGTATGCCAGGGAAAAAAATCTTTCTCTTAAACTTGAGTGATAAAACCTCTTCTGAAACAAATTTGAAAAATCTCCTCCCGTGGCTTTTTTATTTTATTTTAGAACAAAAGCTTTGAAATAACTGTTTGCAGCACTCCTTCAAATGCTAAGTAGGTCTTTTACATTTTTTCCTAAGCATGTATGCACACACAAATTTTAGAACTAAAATAAAAAGGTGAAAAGGAAAAGGCGAGTAGCCTTGAACAATTCAATAAACTGTGAAAGGATATGAATTATGGAAAAGCAGAATGAAATTACTAGAGACCTAAAAGACAGGAAGATGACACCCACCTTTTAATGTCAAGACTAAATGGACCCATTTATAATCCAGTATTACCTTTGATTTTTCTTATGCTTGGTATTTTCATGAATTGTGAGTTTAAATGTACATACAGATATGTTGAACTGTTATTTCTTCCCACTGATTTTCACGCATACTTAATGTAGCTCTAACCCCATTGTTCTTGATAGTCTACTGACTTCATTGTTTCCTGCTGATTTGAGCTAGTGTTAGTGAGAGAGGAATCAGGGCCTAGATTGCAGTGGTGCCTCTCTTGATGATATTTTGAATGCAAACCTCTTCCCAATGCAACAAAGCCATTCAGTCTTCTCAGATGGCATTCTGTTGAGCAATTCTTCTTGAAGCAGCTGAGCATACTGTGAAATCAGAGAGGATTAAGTTGGGGCTGAAGACAATCTAATTTTCTTTCCTTAAAACACAGGTTGCTGCCAGCAAAGGCATCCTCTGGTGAACATTTTCATAATCCACTGAAAATGGCAAATAGTTGCCCTAGAACCAAACACACTAACCTTTTTGGGGTCATTCTGCATAATTTATACATCTCTTTTCCTCCTCCCCACTCTGCTCTTGATTTTGTTCATTTGTTTGTCTGATCCATGAAGGCTGCTGACACATATAAATTCACTGGGAGAATCCTGGGCTTGGTCTGTTGTCATTTCATCCCACGCTTGGTGCTCCAAGGTCTATTTCTTAATTATTAACATGAATTGAAAAGGTAGTCCTTGTTCACTCGCTGGTTAAGGAATGGGTTGGATGATCACACTTAAAGAGTCATGGTCAATGGCTCAATGTCCAAATGGAGACCAGCCCTCAGAGGTCAGTACTGGGACCAGTGTTGTTGAACATCTTTACCAGTGATATGAACAGTGGGATAGAGTGCATCCTCAGCAAGTCTGCAGATGACACCAAGCTCTGCAGTGCAGTTGACATGCTGGAGGGAAGGGATACTATCCAGAGGGACCTGCATGGGCTGCAGAGGTGGGCCCATGCCAACATCATGAAGTTCAACAAGTCCAAGTGCAAGGTCCTCCACCTGTGTTGGGGCAATCCCAAGCACAAATACAGTCTGGGCAGAGAATGGCTTGAGAGCAGTCTTGAGGAGAAGGACTTCAGCAATGACTTCAACAATGACAAAACTTCAACATGAGCCATCAATGTGTGAGACCAGAAAGCTAACCATATCCTCAGCTGCATCAAAAGAAGTGCAGCCAACAGGTCAAGGGAGGTGATTCTGCCCCTCTGCTCCTCTCTCCTGAGACTTCCACTGGAGTACTGTGTCCAGTTCTGGAGGCCCCAACACAAGGCCATCAAACTGTTGGAGAAGGTTCAGAGGAGGGCCATGAAGATGATCAGAGGGTTGGAACACCTCCCCTGTGGGACAGGCTGAGAGACTTGGGGCTATTCAGTCTGGAGAGGAGAAGGATCTGGGCAGACCTATATAGCAGCCTTCCAGTACCTGAAGGGGACCTATGAGAAAGCTGGGGAGAGACTTTCCACAAGGGCTTGTAGTATAGGATGAGTGGTAATGGCTTTAAGATGGATGAAGGTAGATAGAGACTAGACTTTAGGAAGAAATTCTTTACAGTGAGTGTAGTGACACACTGGAACAGGTTGCCTAAGGAAGTTGTGGATGCCCTCTCTTTGGAAGTCCAGGTTGGACGGGGCCTTGAACAACCTGGTCTATTGGAAGGTGCACCTGCCCATGGAAGGAGGATTGAAGCTAGATGATCTTTATGGTCCCTTCAACCAAAACCCATCTATGTTTCTATGATTCTGTGGTTCCCAAATATTTAAGAATTATCTTCCTGACTTACATGATACCCATTTAGGCAACTGCAGCAATTCCTTTGAAGTCCTTTACTTTTCATGTCTCAGTAGTGAGGAAAATCATGGTCTATGCCATCTGCTGCACATCATTTACACAATGTCATGTCCTTGCTGGGATTGCGCCAAGGGCTTTGATGCACTCTGGGGCACAAAGAGTAGTTTGATGCACTCTAGGGAACAAACACAGAGAGCCCTGGCATGAATGGCATTAAAGACCACCGTTGGTCAAAGCACATATGACAGATTCCCCTTTGCTGGTGGCATATAAAAGTTTGTTGGAGACACCCAGGACTGCAGCCAGGCAACAGAAAAAAATCCATTTCTGATGTAAAAAATGCATAAACTCTAGGGTCTTGCACTAGTTCTGATAAATAATTTCTTTACAGCTTGCAGCTCTATTAACATAATTTAAACTGGGTTTCTTTAGTGCAGTAGCTCTACTCAGATTGTCTCAGAGGGGCTGCTAATGTGCTGTTCCCCTTTTCAAAGCTATTTAGTCTGGAAATGCCCAGAGGGCTGTAAGGAGACTTGATTTTGGACCTGGCAGTTAGAAGTGTTGCTTGCCTATGGCTTCAATTCTAGGAACGCATCAATGCAATATTATTGCTTTGTTGTGACTTAGGCTTTGTATTCCACCATTGTAGCACAGAAAAACAACAATAAAAGATTTCATCATGGGAGGTGAAAATGAATTCCAGTCTAGTTTGTCTCTTCCCATCTAGTTTATCTCTTCCCTGTAGCAAGGCAACCATTTATTTATATGACTAAAAAGGGCAATTATACCCTTTTCTAATCCATACAGTTTATGCTGTTTGTTTATTATTTTAATTGGCAGCAAATGTTAGGCACTTATGTAGACACTGGGAAAAAAAAAATAGCTTTTTCAATGATGTGTTCACTGTAGCTCTATCTCCATAAAGGACAACTCATAGTGTGGGAAAGTATCCTGACTGCAGATGAACTGGAAAATGTTTGATGGTGCTAGGGACATTCTGGAGCAGGCTCCTCCCAGTAGGATTTTGTTATTCACAGAATTTTGTAGAGTTTAGTGCACAAAATTTGAATATTTGGGAAAGAACAGCCAGTTCTGTCAAAGGGAAAACCTTTTTCTGTGACAAATGATATTTTAGATCACAAAAAGAGAAAATGTTCATGTTGCTTTTTTTTTTTTTTCCTCATAAAAACTCTTACTTTTCTATTGAATGGGAAGGCACTGGAGTGAGACACTACAAAACCCCCTTTCTAATCAGTTTTATTAGCCATATGGGTAAAGAGTTCTAATTGGGAATGTTTGTTAAGGATCTGGAACCTTTTGGATTTACAAAATAAAACAATAAATAAATAGAAAATACTGGCTGAAGTAGGCAAGTAGTCATTTTTGACCATCTTCTGAAGATATTTGAAGGACATAAGTTCAAATCAAGGCCAGAAAAAATCTATAAGCTGTCCCAAATGAAATAAAATCTGACTCACTAAAACATAAGAAAAATGCCGCTGTTGTCCACTTTAGGCTGCTGTTAGACACAGGCCATATTTGGAAAGTGGCTTTTAGCTCAGAAGTTAGAGTTTTACACCTGTGATTGCGAAGATCTTCAGATACCCAGATGGGTCAATGCTGTACAAGAACAAACATTCAGTAAAATGACTGTAGGCTTAAACAACAGGAAAACAGTGAAAGTACTGTGACCCTGGACAGCTTCCAGCAGTTCAAATTGGAATCAGCTAAAGAAAATACTAAAATTTTACACTCTATTATCTACAGTAAATTTTCCCTGCCTTATTGCATAAACACAAAAAAATGGAAACTGGGACAATTCTCCCATGAGCACAAGCTGAGAGAGTTGGTGTTGTTCAGCCAGCAGAAGAGAAGGCTCCAGGGACACCTTATTGCATCCTTCTGGTATCTGAAGGGGACCTGTAAGAAAGCTGGAGAGGGACTTTTGATGAGGGCTTGTAGTGATAGAACAAGCGGTAATGGCTTCAAACTGGAAAAGGGTAAATTTAGATGAGAAATTAGAAAATAAGAAGTTCTTAATTTTGAGGGTGGTGAGACACTGGAACATGTTGCCCATGCAAGCTGTGGATGCCCCATCCCTGGAAGTGTTCAAGGTCAAGTTGGATAGGGCTTAAAGCCACCTGGTCTAGTGGGAAGTGCCCCCACCCATGTCAGGGGTGTTGGAACTAGATAATCTTTAAGGTCCCTTCCAACCCAAACCTGTCTATGATTCTATTAACTGAGCAGAGAGAATGAATTCAGTAAAGGAAATGTTCTTAACTGTGGGATTCTGGACCCTTGCTTTTAAAATCATCAGTGAAAGCCATGTTGAATGCTTTCTTCACTCGAGCAAGAGAAGACAAACTAAAAGGTGCAGTTTTAGATGTAGAAACATAGATTGTATAACATTTATAACAGAAACTTACAGTTTAAATATGTGTTAAATACAGAAGTATAAATAGATGCAAAATATATGTGTATATAATATATACGTATAAATATATGTATATTCCGTGTAATCAGCATACATGTATGCTTGTAGCTAGAGCTGAAGACATACTGTACAGTGAAATTTCATTGAAAAATAAAGCTTTGTTGATTTCTATAATATTTTTAATTTCCTGTTAATTTTGTTATGATTTTATGTGGTCTAGTGAAAGTGTCCATGGCAAAGGGTCTTGAACTAGATGATCTTTAAAAGTCCCTTTGAACTCAAAGTATTCTATGATTCTGTAATTTTATTGCTTTAAGTTCTAGAGAAATAAGTGAAAAAATGGGTAAAAGTGAGCACCTTTTTTAAATGATTACTTTTGTTCCAGAATATGTATTTTTTTTCAGACGTTTGTTTTGGGGTTTTTTCCCCTAAATTGAAGACAGCTTAAAATCAAGATTTCTCAGGTCAAACAGAAATGGTGTTCAATCAAAAATGTGTTGGTATTTGTGTCATGCTTTATTTTTAAATTTGTTTTTTTTTGTAAAATATGTATATCAGTTTACCATATGTTTACATCAATGGAAATAATTTTATTCTCACTTGCTCCAACTTTTTAGCAAGCTGAAAAATCATGTGCTCACACAGTAATCTTTGCAACAACAGCCTGGCTATTTGTCTTGAGCTACCAACTGGAAAAGAAAAACTAATAATATCTATATAGTCGTTAATGTGCACTTGTGTTTAATTGACATCAGCAACACTTAAAAAGAAAATTAAGTAGGTAGCCATCTATGTAAGCAGAAATCTTCATTGCTGTTAGGTTGAGATAGTTGTTGTTATGCAGGACCCATACTCTGGGAATAACTTTAGTGCCAGAATTCAACATAAATCAGTTCTTGAAAGTAATATTGTTCAACACCATCTTGCTTTTTGGCTTTCATTTTAGATCTACTGGAGCTTGGATACAAATAGATCATTTACATCCACACATTTATTTTTAAATAGTTTCATAATGAAAACTCTGTTCCCTTCCATTGGTGTGTGCATGCTTCACTATTATAAGCCAGAATGTGTGGAAGATTAGTTGCTTTTACTTGTAATGTAAATTGCATAGGTTACCAAAAGCATTGCTTATCCTCTGTAAATATTTTATTTGAATTAGACTCTTGTAAAACTGTATTAACAATCTTCCCCTGATTATTATTGTTTGTTTTCTTTTTCTTTTCTCACTTCCCACGTTTCAAGTCTGGGGGCAAAACTTATTAATTCACAGTGGAATTTGTATAAATATTAAAAATGGTTACATTTGGCATTAGCTGGATTGTGGCATCAGAAAATCTGGGATAAAGATATACTACTAAATTATTATACAGGTAGATGACTTCAAGGTTAGGCATGTAACATAAATGTAGATCAGTAATAGATTAAAAAAAAATATATATTTTATCAATGCAATGATAAGGGATAATGAAATAATTTGAATATATTGTTTCCAGATAGTACCAAATTTTAGATTGGTTTCAGTTGTACAAACTGACATCTAAACCTGTCAAGCTTCAGGCCTTGCCAAAGGAGTTATCTGCTGTAAAAATGATATTTTAAAGAAAAAATTACATTCCTTTGTTGTCTATTCTGACCCAGTCTTCTTATTGTAAAGTCTAGATATGAACAGCTGGACAAGCTCTGAACCATAGCATTACGTCTGAATTGCAACAACTATTCATATTTCCTATATTCTTATTGTCCATAGCTTTCCTTGGGGGGAGGGGGGAGATTGTTTTTACTGATTTGACATGAAGTATGACAGGGGGTACATGTCAAAGCAGAGTTTAAATCAGAATGGGTTTTTTTGCTCATTTGGCAATTGAATAAATAAAAAGTCACAGCTGAGAAGTGGGAGAGTTTTCAGTAAATTGTTATTTATGAGGAAAATAAATATTAAGTTAAAGAAAAAAAATGGACACAAATTTATTAGATTTCTCAAATGTTTAAAAGGTTTGAATTTCCAGATTATGAAATTTTGTTCAAAATTGCTGAATAGGAAGAGTGGAAACATTTTGCATTGTTAATACCCAAAGACAGCTTGAGAAATTGACTATACCAAGAACATAGGTTACTGCTGTTTAATTTGCATGCTGATCACTTACAGAATATTTAACAGCTGCAAATGGTATCCTCCTCTCTGTCAATTAAAATATAATAATTCTGTTTTGAACAGTGGAGTCAAAACTGAAAAAAGTGAGTGATGGATTTGAATGTGAATGCTGGAAACTAGAAATGAGCTCTTGTTTAAGTGAATTGCTCAGAGTTTGAGTAGTACTCAGAAGTCTTTTTCTTATGGAAGAGCAAGTTCGTAACAATTTAAAAGATGTGATGTCTTCCTATAAAGAAATATTATCAATATTGTAAAAACCTGTTTTGCTGATTTTTTTTTTCACATTTCAAAAAAGCAGTCACTGGATTTTTTTTTTTTTCTGAGAACTTGCCTTGTGCCTCATGATATGTGCCATACTGAACATCTAACTTTATAATTTTGAAAGTGTTGTTGTCTTTCCCCCACCTCTACCTTTTAAACACCTATCCAAATTTATTTTGGTCCATAAGAGTGACAAGTGGATCCTTTTTTAGAATCAGGGTTTGCCTTTGATGCTCATAGTGATCCATCATCAAATCATTGAGGTTTCTCATGAGGTTTCACTGGTCTTGCTGACAGTGTGGTCCGTGTTAAACAGCTATATATTACTCTTCACTGCCTTATTGCTAAATACTATGTATGTGCAGAGATAAGGTAGGTCTGTTGAAATTGACAACAATTTTTCAGGAGTGATAGAGGTCAAAGTTGTTCAAGCTGATTGGCGTTGCAATGCCTTGACCACAGAACCCCTCCTGCTAATTGATAAGGGCTATTTTCAGATTACTAACACTCTCAGATTTCCCATTTTTAAATATTATGATTGGTGCCATGGAAAATGTACCCACAATAGTTCTGTTTTATTGGATGTTTCATGGGACAAATGTTTGCTTTTCAGTTGTGTATGCTGGGTCACTTCAGTACTGATCTGAGGAGAGGCCTTGTACCTGAAAATACAGTTTTAACCAAGACAGAGAAAACGTCATAATTGTTGATGGATTTGGATCTTCTGTACCTTGGCAAATTGTCAAAGCGCAATAATGTTTGTAGGTTAATTAGTTAGGGATCACTTGAGTCTCAGAGGTTCAAATTCAGCACTGAATTGCTCATCAGGCAATACAATTGATTTTGGTAGACTTACAGAAGGTCTAAGAGTCAAATTTGCCCTAAGAACAGATTAAAAAAAATGCAAGAGAGTCTCACTGTGATACAAACCATAGCCCACTGGCTTATTACTGAAAAATCACTCAGCTTTATTGCCCTCAAGGGTGCGCAGGGAGGGTCCTATTAGGAAAAGTTCCTCTTGCAGCTAAAGATTTCTTAGCATCAGTGCAATTGAAGTTATTCAATATCACAGCATGTTGCTAATGTTGCAAAGTTTGGCTTGTGATTACATCAACCATGGTTTCTTTTAGTGGCTTTAAGAGCCATGTGCATTTCTTCCTTCTGTCTCATTTGGGATAGAAGTATCCAGACCACCTAAAAGCTGCAGCTCTTTCATCTTACATGAGGAAGAGCTGTAGCTGCCCAGAGTTATGTACAAACACATGGCAGGAAATACTGTGCATGACCTTCCTGAATGGCCTCACACACTGTTGGGGTTCTTCTCCCTATTTCCTTAGGGATCCAAAGAGCGCAAATATGAGGATTGTTCATTAGAAAATCTGGCAAGATGGGGACAAACAAGGACAGGGACCGAAAACTGTTAATGGCTCACTCAGAAGTAATCTCGTTAGCACATGATGCATTGCAGAATTGGTATCTCCAAATACTGAGCAGGAACACTGGTTACAGTGTAGCTTCTGTTTCTCCTTACAGGACAAGGAGAAAAGCTATTTTTGTGGAGACTATAAGAGATAAAGACTCTTCTTTTTAATCTAACCCTACAAAAAGAACCTGTGATAGGCTAAAGTCATGGAAGATCAATGACATAGACAGAGGGATTGAGTGCACCTTCAGCAAGTTTGCAGATGACACCAAGCTGAGTGGTGCTGTCAATACACCAGAGCGACAGGATGTCATCCAGAAGGGCCTAGACAAGCTGGAGAGGTGGACCCATGTGAACCTCCTGAGGTTCAACAAGAGC
>JANIJG010018295.1:11119-30410 GCA_024611175.1 Megaceryle torquata | reverse complement strand
ACTTGTACAATTTAGGTACAAATGAAACCACGTCTACTTGGTGTCTGATTTTTTCACAATAAACTTCTTGATCTTAATGAAAACATCACCTACTTTTAATTACTGGTATACTATATTTCCCTTCATATGTCTTCAGTAAAAAAACAAAAATAAATTGTGAGAACCTTGTGGCTTAAATTATGCTTTCCAATGTGATTTTGACACTTCAGAGATGAAACATTACAAGGTTATATTAATGAATAATTTAACAGGAATAAAAAGAAAAAAAAATAACTAATGAAGATGTTACAACAAAGCTCACACATATATGCATAAAGGTAGCACAAGGAGAAACATTTCCTGTGTCAGGACATACAGGTATTTGTCTACTCCAGTGTTCTTATTTTAAATCTAAATCCAAAATTCAATGATGAACTGAAAACCCATCTGTATGTAATTTTATACTATAAATGATAATTTAAGAAGATATATATATATATTTAAGCAAAATTTATCATGCTTCACTTTAAAAAATAATTTTACTGTGACTGAGTGAAAATTTATGTGATTTCATGCATAATGTGGCATTTTGTATATGTTTAGACATTTTCTCTCTCTGTACTGGGGTTTGTGTAATTCTGGTCCATCAAATTACCAGCCTCCATGAAAAGAGACTACAATTTGTCTAGATTCATTTTTCACATCTGATTTTTTTTGTGTGTGTGTGCGCAAAAATGTAAGCAAGGAAGATCTTTATAAACAACTACCAGTGTTAGAAACACATTTTCATTTCTCCAGGATTTCATGGCTATTCTGAAAACTTCGAGGGAAGAGCAGAGCTAAGGTTTATCATTGTCCAATAAATAAATTTAATGTAGCCTTGGTGTCTGAATACTTTAGGTAACCTTAGCAAAAGCCTGAATTTGGATTGTGGCCATGTTGAATTAATTTTGTTGCCTGGAGTCATATTTTAAGTTTTTTTGCTTACTTTTGTGTGTGTTTCTATGAGTTCAGGTTTTTGCCTGACCCACATGGAGCACATAGACTCCTTAGGGAAACCTCAGAAATTATGATTACATTTTGCAACTGCATTACTTTATATAACTTTACTAGTTCACAAGACAGAGAACTGTACAATGTGTATCTTGCGTAAATGGTTAAGTTACAGTAAATTTGGCTTTTTCAAGTGTTTGATATGCCACTTGAAATGAATTCTCTCATTATGCTTAAACATGCCAACTTGTCATAATATAAAGGCCAACTTTGAAATTGCATGAATACATTAGACTGACATCATTTTACTATTGTGGCTTTGCCAATTAGTCTGTGTAAATATCACCTTCTTGAGAGACTAGAAGAATGAGAAATGAACTCATGGATCTATCATTCATGAAACACAAAAAACTAGTATAAATAAACACCACTTTTAGGAGATAGGAGCAGTCCTGAGACTAATGATTCTTTGTGCATTTTGAAAACCTGTCATTTCAGATCTTAAATTACTTTTATGAACAGACTGTGTAGGTACTACTTCATGTTTCACAATTACACTCCAGGAACTGAAGTTTATTTAAAACAGTTTTTTACACTGAAAATCAATGAGATAACGCTGTAAAAAATGAGTTTACAAGCACAGCTTCAGGGTCAGCATCTTGATGCTCCAAATGAGTATGAAACAATAAATTTGGAGGACAATATTTTCTTGGATACTGTCCTCATGATGAAAAGTTTGAAAACTGACATCATAACTATTAGAAGCCATCACATTTTCATGCAGTGAATAGTTTCTTCCTGAAGCCTTGGTCCTGAGTCCTGTCTTCATCCCATTTCTTCTTGTGTCATAGAGGTTAATCTCACTGATGGGAAGGATTGATTAATTTAACAGATTTGCACATATTTACAGTGCAGATGTCCACAGCTGGGCTAGATAGTTCAGTCTTCTTGCATCATCTGTGGAGATGAAGCTCATCTTCTGTCCCTGTTTCTTTCATTTAGTCCAAGAAGATGTGGGATTACTAGTTCAGAGATAGAGATCTACCTTAGAACAGATGACTTTGTCACAAAATCTCATACAATTTTTTTACCCCTAAACCTTCATGTTGAACTTGGAAGCACTCAAGACATCAGTTAAATCACCCTGGTTTTTAAGACTAGCAAAGCTAAGGCTGGAAAGGACCCTCACATATATCTGGTTTGTTCCTTTCATTAAGGTGCCTAAATGTTGGAACCAAGCTGTTTTGAAGTAAGATTATTCATTTATTTTCTTGAAAGTTATCGTGTTATTAACAATATTAAAGAGGGAGTCCCAGGTGCTATTCGCACTTGTTAGAAAATGTGCACCCCATCTCTCATATATGTGTATTTAACTTCATTTTCCAACTGGTAGATTTCACCAATGTTTTTTTCTTCCTCTTGAAGTAAAGAATAATCCGCTGTCAGAATTCTCTTCACTATACACATTTCTTAGCAGGTTACAGACTGATAGATGGAGTTTAATTATAATATAGACAGAGGGGTTTAATTACTCATTATAAGGTCTGTCTATCAGTCCATGGGGGAGTGTTATGTGGTTTGCTTTGTGGGTTTGTTTTTTTTTTTCTTTTTGAATATTTATCTTTCTCTTTTGAGTATACATGGTAGAATCTAACAAGTAATATACCAGAGGCCACAATTTTTTGTTTGCAGTCACTCGATGGGAGAATGTAAAGATCTTGCTTAGCTTGAGAATGTAGCAAATATTAATTTTTCATAAATGATAAAATTTTAATATAATAGAAATACACTATATTGAAATAAACCCCACTTGCCAAGCTTTAATTTCTTGTTCATCTACCAATTTTACCAACTGATATTTTCTATTTTGTTACACATAATTTCTCAATTTAATGAATAACACTAGACTGAGACAAAACCTCTGAGATATCCCACTTAAAGCACTCTCACCAGCTGATGGTTCTCCATTTTAGGTGACATTATGAAATCTAATTATATGTTCCTCTTGATTTTATATTTTGTCATTTCTGCTATTTTATTTTATATTAGGCTTTATTTGAACACCCTGTGGGATTCTACTCAGCATTTGTGTATAAACCAAATTTTGATCTCATAAAAAACAATAATATAATGTGACAGTATGTAACATCTATAAAGCCATTTATGTCACTTTGATTTCATTATCGATATGATCTCTTGTGGTTGGTAACTCACACCATTTCATATGATTGTGCTTGAGATTGAATTGGAACTAAATGGACTAATTAATCCTTATTTATCTTTTCTTATACTGCCACAATAACAGTTTATTTCTAATCCTCTCGGTTCTTGTTCCACTACCTGTTAAAAATCAGGATATATGGATCCAGACAGTTCTATTTGTCACAAAATTTTATAGTTCTTGAATAGAGATATTTAGATTGTTTAATATAAAAGTGTTCTGTTAAATAGCTATCCTGATTATTAGTGAGGAATAAATATTTCTTTTCAAATAAAAACATATACTCTGATCCTCTTTAAGGCTAAATTTAAAAATAATATTGACAGACATGTTTTGCCTTGGAATTTTTATTACTCACTCTGAAATATGTGTGAAAGTTTGAACATTTGTCGTAGGAAGAATAAATGAATATCTGATTGATTGTCTGTCTATCGTACCTGGTTTCATTAATGCCATTCATATTAAGATTATAGAACCACAGAACCACGAAATCATAGTATGGTTTGAGTTGGAAGTGACCTTTCAATCTCATCTAGTCCAACACCCCTGCAGTGAGCTGGGACATCTGCAACTAGACCAGGTTACTCAGAGGCTTGTCCAACCTGACTTTGAATGTCTCCAATGGTGGAATATCCACCATCTTTCTGGGCAATCTGTGCCAGTGTTTCATTTCAAAATTATTACAAGACTAGAATTTGATCATAAAAACTGATTCAGAGTTTACAGAGACCAAAGGAAAGACTCTTGTTGGCAAGTGTGGACCCCACCAAACTCCCTGTCTCCACGTAATATGTAATGTGGAAGGGGAGGGAATAACAGCTGCCCTCTGACTCCTCAGGATCCTAGGGTTGCCACCTGTCCCCCCCACTCATTTTTCACCCTTAAACAACAACAATGACATAGGGGATTTACAAGATCTGTGGAATCTTCAGCACTATTTTGAGATGTAGCAAGAGGTGAAGAGATAGAAATAATATGCAGAGAAGTAAAACTGTAATCTCTGAGAAACAAGTCTAATTATGTGGAATGTTAATATCCTGTGAAGTGTAATTTGATGAGTGGGAGATTACCTGCAGTGTGTCATTTGTTGCTGAATGCTCTGTCTTACTCTATTTGGACATCTAGGACAAGTAAAGGAGAAAAGATGGGAGACACTTGAACTTTCCTTGTAGAAGCAAAATAGTTTTCTTATCTTCTTTTCTAATCTGTAAACTATGCTTTAAATAGAAATGAAAGAAGCAGCAGTACAGAGAAAAATATCTATTTTATTAACTGAAGAACTACATCTCATTACTGAGAATTTCTTTTTTTTTTTTTTTTTTTAAATAAAGCTAATGACATTTATGGTCAATGGTAGTGTTAAGACATTTATGTCCTGAAGGCTAAACAGGTAATCCCAGGGCTTAGATAACACACTAGAGTTGACCTCTTGCCTGCACATTTTGGGAATAATTGGATGCTGTAAAAGAAAGTCTTCTGCAAAGAAGCGGTGTCAGAAATTAAAATTCATACCAGAAGTCCCCACTTCTGCAGCAGAGTGATGACCTCAAAATTTCAGTTTCTATTTTATCAAGAAGAAAAAACTTTTATACTAATTTAAGAAGATAACATGGGAAGATTTACACCAGTGTAATGCCATCTTGCTGAGTCTGCAGTGAGCTTGGAGTATTACCTCCTGGAAGTATAAATACTAGAGAGACCATTCCAGAAATAATGAGAGAAAAAGAGGTTATTTAACTGTCTTCCAACACATCTCTATTGACTCGCTGGAATATATAACCTACCAACATCATCATGTTCAAACAAGGAACAAAATTTATTTCCTTCCTCAAACCTTCCTCTGGGGAAGAGTTTAACCCAGTGTTAACTAAAATGAGGACACTTTCACCAGTTTCCAAACTTTACTGTCAGTTATGTTACCAAGTTCTTATTGGTATCCAAACACTATACAGGTGAGTACAGAGCAGAGAACCCTGAGTTAGTGTTGCTCTTACCCAAAGCATCCATCCAATGCACTTCATGCTGTGTGGAAGGCGTGCCAGGTCTGGAAGGTGCATTTGTCTGTCAGTAAGCTAATTGGTCCTTATGGCTCATTCTTTTCCTTAGTGGACACATTAGTGGACACAGAGCCAGCTTTGGCATCCTAGCCTCCATACGATATTCATAGTCCTTCTGCGTTTGAGGAGATACATAACCTCAGGATCACTGGAACTTTTTCTTGTTGAAGATTTATATCAAGATTACATTAAATCTATTTTTTTTTCTCTATGGAAACACACTTATGTAAAATTTTTTGAACTCCGATCATCTACTGTTTGCACACCCTGTGGATATTTTAATCAAAATGCCCTAGAGAAACCTTTGTATGAAAAAGGGGATAGATATTTGGTTTTGGTTTCCGTATTTTTTTTCCGGAAATGTTTCCTCTCCAGCCTCCCTTAATACTCTCTTATTCATCTCACTCAATTACTATATTTAAATTGCATCTCTGATGAAGTCTTACAAGCTAGTTAATGTTTTTTCAGCTCTTTGGGATCCCATGGTGAGAAGTATTGTAAATCAGAGCCTATTAGACATAGTTTAAGAGACATGGAACCGAGAAAAGAAAAATGCAATTGGAACATCTGGTGATTTGTACACACCAGGAGAATGATTAGCTTATGAATTCTTTCTTTCAGGGTATTCTCATTTGTGCAAAATATTTCAAACTAGACTGAGAAGTGTTTGAAACAATCTCCCACTGGCAACAGGATTATTTATACAATGGAATATGTAGTTAACAAATAAGAGTAGGAAACATCACCTTCTAACCAATGTGCCAGTGATTTTGTACTGCTCACCAGGGCTAAACCACAACAGGGTTAAACTAGCAGAAGAGCTGGGTGACGCTTCATTGCTGCCCCCCTATGCTTCCAATAAAAACACCATGGAAAGACTGTAGACATGTCCACAGCCTCTCTATTTTAAAATGCCTGGAGCTCTCTGGCTGCAGCTATATTATTAAGAGAAGGTTTATATTTGTAATTTTTTCAGCATTCTAGTGGCACAGTACAGACATTGAGACTTCCAGTATCAGTCCTGAAAGTAATGTAGTTTTACATATTGTTTATTTCCTCATACATAGATTTGAAAGCATCTTTAGGATGTTGTTCATTGCATACAGAGACATAAAAATAGGCTATGAAACGCAGTAATCTTGCTACCTCCTCATAAAGATTGACAACCATCAAATTATACACCTATCTATCATGAAATTATTCTTGGAAGCTTGTGACATTTGATCCTTCTGCTCTTTTTCAGGAAAAAAAAAAAAAAAAAAAAAAAAATTATGTAGATTGTGACCTGATTCAGTTTTCTTTCTTTCCTCATTGTTCTTTCTGCCTCTCTCCCACTCCTACTCCTAAGGTAGATAAAATTACTTTAATAGTACTGAGTTTTCACAGTGTATCAGTAAAACCATCCTTAAAGCATGACTTTACCAAGGTTGAAGAGGAAAATGTAAACAAAATATCCTGTAAGCTGCCCACACAACTTATGAGTTGTCCACCTGGCAGGGTTTTAACAAAACAGGATTACCACAATGTGTGCTTTCAGGTACAGGGACAAAAGCACTAAGGAGGGTGAAAACTGAAAGAAAGCATTAGCTTTATCTTGAGCCCCTCCACTGTTACAGCTCCACAGATTCACATTAATCTTGTAGCAAATTTGTCCATTTGGAACTTTTGAATTGTAAACTGACTTTTAGTTTACACTCAATATTAGATGAGAAATCAAATGTCCAAATTCCAAATTAACTCTTCAAACAAACCTACTGCTCTCCATCCTGTCTATGGCCACTGAAAATTTGTCAGAGATAAATTGCATTCAAAACCCTTGGGATCTCTGCACTAAAAATGTATGGAAAAATATTCTTCCCCAAATGTGTATATTTAGACATACTGCTCTGGTGCCTGTATTAAAGCTTCTTGTTAAGTAGGCAGAAGCAATCAGAGTCTTGAGAGACCTAACTGATTAAGAGTTTTATCATTTATATACCATAATTATACATAAGATATCATGTCAGGTTTTACCTTGAACACAGAAGAAGGATCATGATTTTGTAAATAGGTAATAGGGCAATAAGCCCTGTAATATCTTGATTTGCTAGATTAGAAATGTGCATAGAGTGCATAATAAGGATGTTTTAGCATCAAATATTCTTACAGGATGGCTATGAAATCAAGCTGTGCTGACACCAAACATTTTTACATACTTGCAAGGCCAAACTCTGATAATGATACTCGTTGACCCTCAAACCCTCATTAATGTTGATGTGACATAAATATAATGCTTAGCCAGTAGAATATGTTAATCTAAAATATTCAGTGTATATAACCATGAATGAATATGTATGTATATTTTGAAATTGTTTTCCTAACAACTTGTTTCTGCCAACTCAAGGGATTTTGATCATAAAAAATTTTTCAAGGTTTTGCTTTGTTCAAATAATGCTTCCCGGACTATATCAAAAAGGAGGGTGAATCTTTACATCTTATTTATGTCTACTGTGCAAATATGCAACATCTTGTATAGTATTTACCACAAATTCCATGTGGTGTTTGGGAGAGCAGACCCAAGAAAGGTGTTCCATGAAAATACATTTATCAATAGCTGATTTAGAACATTTTTGCTTATAATGAAAATTTACTTTTAGACTCTTGTTTCCAAAACTTACCCCTCAGTTTGCATACTCTTTTCCATATTTCATTCTTTAATCAATTCTTGTTTGATTCATAACAGTTTGTCACTGTTGCTAATTCTAAATGTAGACATACAATTCTTTAATTTCCTTCTGGAAGTTAATCCTTTAAATTTAATATTTCAATTTTTTTCCTCCCTGTTAATCGTACCAGAGTTCTTTCTGTTTGTCTTTGTTTGTTTGTTTGTTGTTGGTTCTTTGTTTTTTGTTTTGGTTGGTTGGTTGGGGGGGGGTTCTTTTGGTTTTTTGTTATTATTTACTTTTAATGTAATGAGAAGGTTCTTTTGCAAAAGTTTTCTCACAGAAATGGCAGATATTAAAATGTTTCATATAACATAAACCTCAATATAACAATAAGAAAAATTACACTTTGACCTTTTTTTTTTCTCTTCTCCAAAACTTACTTTCTGCCAAGACCTTTGGCTTGTATTTTAGATCTTGTGTTCTACCTGCACTTTCTTGTTTTGAGACCAGATAGACTACTTGAGATCCAGTCTCAGAACATTCCTGTGTCCTTCTGTTGTGCTATCTATATGATGTCTCTACGAGAGTAAATCAGTCAAGTCTCTGAAGTTAGATGGTATTAATCCAGTCACGAAAGCTCACCCTAGATGAGCAATAGGATCTGCACTGAAATACAATAACTGTGAATATATTTCCAAGCAGACCACTGAGACACATAGCATAGTATTTACAAACACCTCAATGCTGTTGTCTACTTATTTTATTCACTGAAGAATTTTATATCTGTATTTGACCAAAGTAATTGCACATGTGCACTAATTCCATTGAAGAGATGAAGAAGGGAGAAGGATGCTTCATTTTATAATATTGCTGCATTTCAATACTTTCAATATTTCAGTTTGCTATAAATTTGATTTATTTTCCAAATCTAGACAAATAGGTATTTTTAATGCAAACATTAAAACACCCAAAGTAAGGCAAGTTGCTTTATGTTGAGTAAAACTTTTGATTAGACTAAAAATGGAAAATGAACTGAATTAATACCAAGTAGATGATTTTTCATTGTCATTGTTTCAGTTAGGGGAATAACTTTTAAGCAGTATTCAAGCCAGAAGACAATTAGCTTGTATTTGATCTAAGAAAACCTGGACAATACTTGCCGTAATTATATTTATCTGAGAAAATTGTAAACCTATCTATAGCTTGTCACAGCATGACAAACGACTTCAAAGAAAGTCAGTAGCAACAAAATTGTATTGAAGAAGAAGCTTGTTGTTTCATCCTACCTGAGACTGAAGGCTTACAAGAGATCTGCAGTTTCCCTTAATTATTAATTCTATATCTTTCAAGTTTTCTAATGGTGTCCTCAGCAGGCCTGCAAAATAATTTTCTGACTATGAAACTTTTTCTGCATATTCCTCCATATTCTTTGTCAAATTCTTCTGTCTGCACTGTCATTTGACTTTTACAGAAAATTGTCACAGGGCTCTGTTATAGGGCATTTAGAGCTTAGCCATTTGAAGGATCCAAGAGAGAAAATTATTTTGTTTTACTTTGACTACCATAATTCATATTGGTCTTCTGATGAAAAAATAAAATGTTCTAACTTGTCTCTTCCCACCTTGTGACAACTTTGCATAGTTTTGTACCATGGAAAATATTCGTGGAAAAAAATAAAACTCCATGAATTCTATGCCTAATGGCAGGAGTAGCCCTAAGTTTCCTATTTTGTAACACCTTTAGTGGTATATAACTGATAGTTATCACATCCTGATGTGCTTAAGATTGATGAGGCTAGATTACATCTGTCTGTCCCCCAAATAATCTGTCACTCATAGACAAGGTTAGTTTCCCAGAAACCCAGAGGTAGTTCCAGCTTTGGCAGATGTTGGATAGTCAGTTCCCCAACAGTTTTTAATTTATTTCTGAAGAGATTGTTGTGATAACTGCATCATGGCGTTTTGTATCCTTAAAGAATTCTTTTCCCATTATTAACTTATATATTATGCTCATTAAAGTTACTAATAGCTCCCTCAAAAAAAGTCTCATAGCTAAACAAATGTCCCTCTCCTTCTGCCCTTGACTTTAGTGGCTAATCTCCCATTGGCTGCGCTATAACATAGAATTGAGCTAAAATAACTAAAACACTAATTTCAATTGGTAATCAAAGATATTATTTCCCAGATAAATATGTAGTAAGACATATTAGCAACTGTCTTTAATAATCACATTCCATTGCCACGGGAGTTTCAGATAATGGAAAGTTTAGTCTCCTTCAATTTATGTCTATTTTTGTGACACATCAGTACAACTCATGTTTTAGAAGCTTGTCACTAGAGTAATGAATTCACAAATTAAACTTGCTTCATTTCATGATATTCTATAAACTTATTTTTAGCATATTCTCTCTTTTTTTCTTTTTTTTTTTTTTTTTTTGTTATTTATCAGTGGACATCCATCACATTCGGTGTCCTAAGGATGAAACCTGCTTCAATTTACTTTTTCCCATCTACACAATATGTTCAGACCCTTGTTAAAGTCTGTTGATATTAAGAGAAAGGTTTCAGCACAATCAGTGAATGCTAAATCACTCTGTTTTGATTCTGACCATACATATATATTCTGCTTCTCAAACAAGTTCATGCATGGCTGTTACACACATAAGGCAGCTTCTTATAGCTGCAGACTGCTGTTCATAGGTGAACATTACCTGTTGGCCTACACACTCAATCCCTTAATGCCTTCTCCTCCTCCTTTTCCTCTTCAATGGTGGGACAGAAAAAGAGGGGTGAGCACAGGCAACATCATACTGCTACTGTATGAGAAAATAGTCCCCTGGGTCTGGCCCATAAAAGCTGTGACAAAGGAGGCAATAAGGAGGTAACCAGCTCTCAGAATTCAGCTGTGAGTTTTGGTGTATTACAACTCCACACCTTCATCACCACATTTCCTTCTGATCTCAGGAAGGGAACAAGGGGTCGCTCAGTCCTGGGAAGCAGTTGGAAATTGAGATCTTCCTGGGCAATAGATTTAGTGCTGGGATGGCAACATCCAATTGAGATGTTATCAGATTACCCTAGTATCTATGTCTATATATCTATGTATATCTATCTGTCTCTATCTATCTGTCTACACACATATTGATACACATAAAAATCCCTGTGAGTCCTAACTATTTTGCTTTAACTCTAGTCTTTTTAGAAGGGAGCAATGTGATGTGTACTATCTTTGCAGAGATTGCATTTATCATATGGCTTTTAGCTTTGCTTAGTTACAGAGTTCCTGTCCCAAGCAACAGATTTTCTAGTCTTAGAGCATAAACAGTCTTATATGGTCTCTGTCTAAACTGACCACTGAGTTCCTTTCTGATAGTCTTTTAATTGAATAACTTTTCCTGCTTTGATTGATGTCTCTTGTTTTTTAAACTCTTGTTTTTTCTTAAGATCTTAGCCGTACATATATAATGTTCTGTCACCTATTATTGCCTCTCAGCCACTGTTCACTTTGGATCAGGCACGAAGGTTTCCCAAAAAAACAGAGTTTGATGCTCAAGGAAAAGTTGTCCAACTGTCTGGAGAGACAAAGTATGTTGATCACTTGCAATACAAGCAGGAAAAAGTTATGGGTTTTTTTTCAGTAGTTCAAGGACTTCTGCTTCTACCTTGGGGCCTTACCATCATTTACATGCAGTAAACAGAAGTTCGAGTTGCTTCTTTGCTTATAACTTTTGCCTCTCACAGGGAATGTTAGCTTATTTCCTACCTTAGCAGGCAGCTTTGCTATTTATTTTTGGAATAATGGAATGGGGGCAGCAGCTCTCACAGCTGTCATAATTGATTTTTCTTCCATCACCAAACGATCATTCATTAGCACTAAATAATAGCATTCCAGATGATCCATTACTATTTCTGTCATTTTGAAAAATAGCTGACATGCATTCAGTCCAGTTGGGCTTGCTCACCGATAACATTGCAGAGTTTGCTGATAAAACATTTGATTTCATTGATCGAGTTCAGTACAACTTTAACGAGGTGCTGGCTGGTCACTCTCAGTAGGTCTCATCATGCCATAACATTAAAATACCATTTTTCTTCATTTATTTATTCACTGTTGACCATGTTGACACCATATCTCAACCTCAAATGCTTCAAACTCTTGAGACTCAGAACTGAAAGCAGTTGAGTTAGAGCAGTTGGCAGTTCATTTCCAAATATAATAGTCTGATTTTCAGGCACTTTTCAAGAAGAGTTTTGTGCAAAATAGATCGAGTTGGTTAGATGCAGTATAAAGCAAACTATATTAATCTGAAATTATTTTTGGTAAATTAACCACTTGTGAAAGCAATTGAACAACAGAACTGCAAATGTAATCTAGCTCAGTAGCTCCACAAGTAATTTTATTTCCCAGAAGCTGGCAAACACTTGAATAACTAGGTAATATACTGTTCTTCTGGACAACTGATCCTGGTTAAACACACACACAAACACACTCAGATCTGGCTAAATTTAGTCCATAATGGTTCAACAGCCTATTTTACTACACACTGACCTGTTTGCATTCTCATGAAGGAAGAAAGTATTGGACTACCAGAACTAAGAGGAAAGCCAAACTCACCCCCTTCCCAACACCATAACTGACTTACAAGAGCTGGTAGCTGTTACAGAAGTTTAGTGTAACCATGTATTTTTGTTTTTTAAAAATGATAAATTATTCGGACATGGGATTGAGACTTACTCCCAGTGCAATAGTTGGTCAATTATGACTTCTTGGTTTCTGGGGTTCATGTTAGCTCTGCTGCTTGATGAAGGCCCTGCTTTAACAACAAGCCTGGTTCCATGCACTGTTTGTTGATATATTTGACAGTGCTCTTTCTTGAGAAACAGCACCAATGTGACAACAGCTAATTTCAATATCTAGGGTATCTAAGAAGAACAACTCAGCTGAGACATAACAGCAGTGAGATTTAGGTATTTAACTTCATTAATTTTCAGTGGATTTTTAAAAAATATTTTGTTCAATTTCTATCGTGGTCCTTTGTCTATTCTGAGATTTTTTGTCAGGATGATCTTTCCTTGTAGTGGAGCTCTAACCCTCACTAGCTTTGATAAAAATCCTGTTGGAGTTGCTTCATATTTTCAATCATTTGCTTTTGGAGTCAATCCTATAACTCAATATGTAGGAAAAGACAAACTTAGTGAATGATAAGTTTCCACTGGTTTCAGTGGAATTCTTATTTCCCCAGGAAGAAGAATGAAAATTTAGGAATTATTGCTGTTTTGAAGCAGATTTTGTTGGTGGTTTAATTTCTAAAAATTATTTTTTTAAATGAGTTATTTTGGAGATAGATATAAAGAAACCAGAATTCCTTAAACCCATAGGATGCACACATTTATACCCATACATTTTTTG
Source organism: Megaceryle torquata (assembly GCA_024611175.1). Classification (NCBI taxonomy): domain Eukaryota; kingdom Metazoa; phylum Chordata; class Aves; order Coraciiformes; family Cerylidae; genus Megaceryle; species Megaceryle torquata. The sequence continues at coordinate 17,106 of JANIJG010018295.1, read as the reverse complement.
CTTCTCAGTAGTCTAGTAAGTTTCTAATTTTAAAATACCTGTGTGAAATAGTGGGACAATTTTAACATGGATGTTTACATGAGTATACAGAAGATTTTCTGTAAAAGAATATTTAAATAATTATCTTGTCCCTTCTTTGTTAATAACCACATCTACTAAAGGATAGATACAGGTTGACAATAAATCTGATAATGCTACAAACATGAGAACTCCAGAAATCCGTAATTTGGGCAATAGGACTAAAATTCCAGCCCTGTGTCAGGTGATTGCAACATGAAGTCATAAACCAATTATCTGCTAATGCAGATTTCTTAATAGAAATATTTTGCAAGGTTGATTAGATTTGCTCCTCTCTTCTTGTGCTATTGGAAAGCTCTCCCAGAATTTTGTTTCCTTGATAGACTGAAACCTTCTAATTTCTGTCCTAAATTTACTCAGATTGTTTATATCCATCTTCTTTCTGTGACAAATCTTGTTCTTGGCCTTTAAGGGAAATAACTATTTTGCATCTCTGGTGTTTATTCCCCTGACACACAAAGCAGCATGTCCTCTCAGAGGCTTCTATTTTATGGATTTTTTGTTCCATTTTATAAATTTTCATTTTCCCCATATCTTTTTTAGTAGTCTCTTCCTCCAGCTTTTCTGGTTTGAATTAATTGTTTCTAAATGTGAGTAATCAGAATAATACACCATATACTGGATCTCAGGGTTTTCCCTCAGTGTTGTGTCCTCTATCTCATTTTCTATCCAAAAGCACAACCGCTTTATTTAAACTGTTAAATTTCACAACATTTTTCTTATTCCAGGCTTTACAATTCAGTTCATCTTGCACAACATTCCCCCTTCGCTGTACTGATGATGCTTTCACACTTTTAACCATTTGCAAATATGACTAATAAACTACTTTAGGTTATGCCACAATTACAATATTAAATTAGGTTATTTCCAGACTGGTCCTTGAGGTATTACAATAAGTACTTTCTAATCCACTATCTTTTTTCCTTTCTTTTTAATTCCTTCTCCATTTTTCTGGTAATCCTATTTTTGCCATTTTAATTAATTTTCTGTCTGACAATCTTTCAGATTACTTATGCCCTTTAACCTAAAAAAATAATGAAGTGCTGTATCCAAAAATTCTACAAGGACAGTCTGGCTTAATAGACTTTTAGTAAATCACAAAATTATTGAGGCTGGAAAAGACCTCTGAGATCATCAAGTCTAGCCTATGATCCAACACCATGACATCAGCTAAATCATGCCACTAAGTGCAGCATCCAATCTTTTCTTAAAGACCTCCAGGGATGGTGACTCCACCACCTCCCTGGGCAGTCCATTCCAGTGTTCTATCACCCCTTCTGTGAGGTAGTGCTTCCTAATATCCAATCTAAACCTCCCCTGGCACAGCTTCAGGCCATGCCCTGTCATCCTTTCACTAGTTGCCTGGGCCTCCAGGGTATCAACACTGCTCCCCAACTTGGTGTCATCTGCCAATTTACTAATGGTAGACAAGACCCCCTCATCTAGGTCATCAATAGAGGGGTTGAATAGAACTGGGCCCGGTACTGATCCCCGGGGGACACGACTGGTCACTGGACGCCAACTGGATGGAGCACCATTCACAACCACTCTCTGCACTTGGTCATCCAGCCAGTTTTTAACCCAGCAGAGGTTGGACTTGTCCAATCCATGGGCTGCCAGCTTTTTCAGGAGGATGCTGTGGGAGACTTTTCTGAATGCTTTGCTGAAGTCTAGGTAGACCACATCCACAGCCTTCCCCTTGTCTACCAGATGGGTCACCGAGTCATAAAAGGAAAGGAGACTTCTGTAAGTCTGTTAAATTTTGTAATCTCTCCTGAAAGAATTGATCAAAGTACAGTAAAAGCAATCTTCTTAGACCATTTTTTATTAGAGATATTGAGTTTCTGTGTCAGCCTTAATTTGCTTCCTCTTTCATATCTTTACTATATATACTAAGCATTCATTAGCTCACCCAGATAACTATTATAACATTGGTTTTTGAGCAAATTTAATTTACTAGATCTTACTCAATTAACTTAGATGAAGGAGAACCGCTGCTTTGCATGTACCAACCCCGTCTTCCAGAAATACTCATGAGGAAAACTCAGAGGCAATTTAAGCTACACAAGTCTGCTCAGCAGAGAGTTTTTACCTGGAAGAAGCTCAGAAAAAGAGAATTTTGTTGAAGTTCCTTCATAAAAAAATCGGTGTTTTCACATTTCTGATGTTTGTGCTGAAAAAAATGTTCAGTTACTAACAAAGGTAAATCAGTGTCTATAATTTAGCTTAATTTCTTCTTCATTATGGTTTGAAGTAATAAATAAAGCCACAATCCTAAAAGTAGGAAATGAATTCTTCAGTTATTCAGTTACTATTACATGATTCTCATAAAGGAATTTAACTTGTTCCATTCACCTCTGTATAGAGAGTAATCTCTGTGACCAAATGCCATACATATATTGCATAAGTAGTATGCTTGGAATATAAAAGTAGCTATATCCCCTTACAAATGAAAGACAGAGGTTCAGATATTCCAGCTGTATGAATTAATTAAGACAAATTTTAAAAAGCATTCTGGAAAATATTTTTCAAAAGGAGAGACCTCAGAATCTAAGGAGATTTCACCTGTTTCAAAGACCACATGGAAAACAGAGATTGAGGGAAGAACCAAGATTATAGCTGGGATCTTCTGTATAGAAATGAAAGGCCTTGACAGACCAAATTTATTGCCTTTCCTTACTTTTGGATTGAACCAACTTGTACTCCATCTTTGTAGAAGAACTTGAGGGACGACAAGCAAGTCCAGAAAGACTTCAGTAGTTCTTGAATTTATATAGGGTCAGTCCATTTGCTGAATTAGACATTTCACATGATTAAACATTAGGCACAACACAAGCAGTTAATTTTTTTAATTAATACTTATTTACTTTTAATGTATGTTGAAATACCTTTTTGAAAGGGTCAGACTCAAGAGAGCCAGAAACTTCCAAGTGAAAATGTAGAAACAGTAGGAAAAAAAAATCTCCTCTTTTGTGTACACACACACGTACATACAAGTGAACCTAGAGATACTTTAAGATTCTGTTACTATATGCAGCATTTCATGATGTTCAGTATATTCAGAAATGTCATTATCATGTTCATATGAAGAACATTTTATTTTAGCAGTAATTTGCCATTGTCTCATATTAGCATTAACTTCACTAATAATAAAATGAAAAGCTTATTTATTAATTACAGGACTACACCAACTAGATTTTTAACCAACAAATAAAACCAAACATATTAGAATGTTAAATTATTATTCCAATTATTTTGTACAGTACACAACACATTTTTGAGAAGTGTTTGCGTTTTGTAGTTTCCCTGAGTATACTCTTCACTGGGTTAAAAAATGGCTGACTGACTGGGCCCAGAGAGTTGTAGTGAATGGAGTTAAATGCAGTTGGTGACCAGTCACAAGTAGTGTCGTTGAGGGCTCACTTTTGGGTCTGGTCTTGTTCAATGTTTCTATCAAAGATCTGGGTGAGAGGATTGAGCGCACTCTCAGCAAGTCTGCAAATGATGTGAAACTTGGTGTGGGTGTCAATCTGCTCAAGGGTAGTAAGGCTCTGCAGAGGGATCTGGACAGGTTGGATTGATGAGCTGAAGCCAATGGGATGAGGTTCAAAAAGTCCAAGTGCCGGCTCCTGCATTTTGACCACAACACCTCCAGGCAATGCTGCAGGACTGGGGAAGAGTGGCTGGAAAGCTGCTTGGTGGAAAAGGACCTAGGGTTGACTCCCCATGGTCAACACCCATCTGAATATGAACCAGTATTGTGCCCAGGTGGCCAAGAAGGCCAATGACGTCCTGGCTTGTATCAGAAATAGTGTGGCCATCAGGACCAGGTAGGCAATTGTCCCTCTGTACTTGGCACTGGTGAGACCACACCTCAAGTACTATGTTCATTTCTGAGTCCCTCAAAGACATTGAGGGGCTGAAGAGAGTTCAGGGAATGGCAACAAAGCTGGTGAAGGGTCTAGAGAACAAGTCCTGTAAGGAGCGGCTGAGATAACTGGTGCTATTTAGTCTGAGGTAAAGGAGGCTGAGGAGAGACCTTATCACTCTCTACAACTACCTGAAAGGAGGTTGTAGTGAGGTGGGTGCAGCCTCTTCTTTCAAGTAAATAATGACAGGACTAGAGGAAATGGTCTGAAGTTGCACCAGGGGAGGTTTAGATTAGATGTTTATTTTCTGGATGAGTAGTCAGATGCTGGAATGGGCTGCCCAGGGAGGTGGTGGAGTCACCATCCCATGAAATACAGAAAAAACATGTAGATGATGCACTTCAGGACATGATCTAGTGGGATGGTGAGGTTATGTTTTTGTCTTGGTTTGGTTTTTTTGGTTGCTTGGTTTTGTTTTGTTGATGGTTGGATGTGGTGATCTTAGAGGTCTTTTCCAACCATGACAATTCCATGATTCTGCATGACCTTTTTTCCATTCCCTTATCCCACAAATGCCATTTTATTTTATTTTGCTTTTCCTTGTGTGTGTGTGAGTATTAATACCATAGTGCAGCCAACTTTATGTATTGGAAATAATCTCTGTCTACCCTATATAGCATTATCATTCTTTATTTATACTGATTTACAAATATGAAATTATATTTCAAGATATTTGAAAATACACCTCATTTTCTCTTGAAAGGAGTGGTGCAAATTTCCCTATTGCCCCATAGTCCCTTTGATTAGGGCACTTATTGGTCCTCCCAAACTGTAACACATATTTGTAATCCTGCAACTCATAATTGTCCACGTAGCTGTGCTTGCACTCCAAAACAAGGGTCATGAAAAAGTGTCAGCTAACAGAAGTATCTCGGTTAATTGCTGCTCTTCCACACTTAAATATGAAATGTGACTTCAATTAGTATGAGGAGGTTATTTAAAAAAAACCCCAAACTTCTCCTACATCTTATGAAATATCACAGTATAAATCTAATACAAAACTAAACCCCAAGATTTTGGAAATAGTATTTTATTCTTAAAGTGACCTTAAAATCACTTCTGTGAAGAAATATCCAAGAACAGTATTGTCTCCTTTAATCAGAAATCTTGGAAATTTGCTTTCATGTTCAGAAATACTTTTTGTAAAATTACAACATCCTATCATGATTCTTTAATTACCTGTAAGAACACAACTTTACTTTTTTATTACCACCAGATTCTTCTTCTGTATAGTTTAAACCTTACCTATATATAAGAATCACTAATACTATACAACCTAGTGATAACTAATTTATTGTAGTTTTTCTACAAAACCACAAAGCATCCATACAGGAAACTACCTAATTCTAATGGGTTTTGCCTACTTCAGGCATAGCCTGATTCCTCCTCCTTTCTTCTCACACATCCCAGCACCTCCAGCAGCTCCTGCAGTTCACACCCTGCCTGTCAGGACATTAGCCATGATGCTGAATCAACTTTTTGCAGGAGACAGTTGGGGTTTTATTTATTTTATTTATTCAGTGGTGGAGTAATGTCTACTACAAATAATTCCTGAATAGAAATGTGTCCTTCAGCACATCTGTGGTCTCCTATTGTCCTCAATGACAGTGATTCTAAACATGTCCTGACAAAAGCAAGGTCCTCTCTTCAGTTATCCTCACTCATTCTTTCTATCAACTGGTGGTGAGTCTGCTTCAGGCAAAAGCATGATCCATGACACCAGACCAGAACTAATATTTTTCCTGGTGTCATAAAACTTTACTCTTTCTGAAAAAGAAGAACAACAAAAAGAACAATTAGTGCAAAATATTGCATTACTTTATATCACCAGCTTTGCAACATGAAAACCTTTGAAGTCAAGGAATGGGGTTATGCATTAAAAAAAAAAAAAAAAAAAAAAAAAAAAAAAAAAAAAAAAAAAAAAAAATTATAATAATTGAATATACTCTTCCAACAAAAAAATTTAAAACCTATAAAATC
>JANIJG010018295.1:0-11019 GCA_024611175.1 Megaceryle torquata | reverse complement strand
TGAAAAAAAATAAAAAAAAAAAAAAAAAAAAAAAAAAAAAAAAAAAAAAAAAAAAAAAAGTTTTGAACTTTGAGTTAGCTTTTCACCTAAACACTTTTAAACATTTAACAGTGATATAAAATAGCTCCAAATTGTTGTTAAAAAGTCTATATTACCATAAAATATAAATTTTGAATTACAGATATAAGGTGCCCATTTAATGGATACTAATAATGCCACATTAAGACTTCCCAAAATACTATGCTTTAATACCATTGTAATAACCCATTCATCTCCTATTTTCTGTCCAATAAACAAGCAAATAAATAAATAGCCTGTATTCTGCCAGGTCTAATGCTGCATTTCACCAAGCACACAGATGAATAGATATGTAATGAAGTACTATTTTTTTTCCTCAGAAAATGAAAAAATCCAGTGAATGGAAAATTGGGGTTACTTTGTGTGCATCGCAAAGTAATAGTTATTTGAGTATTGATTCCGCCAAAAGGAAAATTTGAAAATGATGAAGTGCATTCAGACAAGAAACTAGAAAGCTGGGAGAGGTGAAAAGGGGAAGTTGGCAGACTCATGCTATGCTGATAGCAAATGTAATAGCAAAAATGATTGCTTTGTTTCCCAGGATGAGGAGGACAGGCCAGAGACATTGCTGCTGTTTGTCTTACATGAGGGAAGAAATCTTCATTACCCCTCAGCAGGGACAGACTATGCTACTCCGAAGGTGATTTACCTTGAGAAGGGTAAACAGTTCAGCAAAGGTTTGCCTGAAAATGTCATGAAACAAATAAATCTGAAACCTGGTTTGAATCAAATGAGCAATTTAATATCAGATATATCTGAAGATACACCCTCTTGGGCAGGGAATTGCTCTGGGTTTTTCCTCCATCTTTAGTGACAGGACTGTTATACTACGTCTCTAAATTCAGTTGATGTTCCTTCATTGCCTGGCTGTCAAAGTATGTGGACAGAGTATGAGCAGCTATTCACATTTTTTTATTGTGAAGCTACCCAATGGTTGCAGTACATACTTGAGTCTGAAATAAGCAAGTGGATGGTGCCTTCCTGACTTGGAAGTTAGAACAGAAAAATCCTAAACTGTAAGTGCTTCAAGGAATTTTTATTAATTTTCCATTAAATGGTTAGTGGGTAAAATCCTTAGGCATCCTTAAAAAAATGACCTAGTCTTATTTTGTTTTTTACTCCTAAGTGATCCATGAAACTGAAAAATAATATATACATCTTTTTCATTTTCTCCACAAACCTACACATCTTCTTTTCATTATTAAGGGAATTAAAAGATAAATTAAAAAAATAAATAAATATTTTTAAAGTAAAGAAATATATTTTCTTCAGGACCAGACTGAATGAACATTGGAGAATTTGTCCTGCAACTCTGAGTCAGAGTCCTATCCTCTGGGGAGAAAAAACCCCACATTTCCTGTGAGTAATTAGGCAAAATCATAAAGGCAGAATATCAGTCAGAGAGACGAGTAATTTGGGATAAATATCTACAGTAGTTGCTTATTTGATTTAGTCACCCTCCTCTTCTCCTTTGAAAAACATGTTATATAAATAGAAAGCACTTGAAGGTACACTTATTAAACAGCTAAATGTACATTATTCGCCTTGGTATAAAGACAAATATACCTATTATTAAGCACAGCATGCTACCATATACAAGAAATTCCCACTCAGATTAACAGAGAGAAATTAGACCCTGTAGTGGGTGAGTCACTCCTGTCATGTAGTGCATCTGTCTCGTGATAGGGACAAATCACTTCCCAAAGGGGGCTTTACAAGCAATCAGGTCTACAGAATTAACTCTCAGACAGATAAAGCCAGATAAGATTATTACCTCATTAAACTTAACTATGGGCAGTACCCAAAAAGGTCTTTGGGCTAACCAATATTTAGAAGTCCAGCTGAAGCTTTTATAGGAACATGAGCATCATTTGCCTGCACTGTGTCTTCAAGATGTCTTTATAAATTTGTATGTTATTTTGCATAAAATCTATCCAGGGGTGCAAGTACTTGTGTATCTTTATCAGGTACAACGAAGTGATTATCTTTTGCAAATACCATTTTGCAATTTTGCCACACAGCTAGTGGCTAGTGCTGAAATGTTAAAAGCAGACACTGTATGTTTAGCAAGGTATTGCAGTCTTTTTTATGAACAGAAACATTATGCCAGAAGGAGCAATTCCCTGGGCCCCAGATACTGAGGCAGAATTAGAACATTTCCTGATTTGCCTGGACCTATCTGGACCTTTTCTATTACTCACTTGTCCTCACTGCTAAAAGTAAGATTCATAATTTAATGCTGTCAGTTAAATTTCAGTGATATTTATGGATCTGTTCATTACCAAGTAATGAAGTTAAAGTCTTGAAACAAAACCAATGTAGGTCATTGAAGGCACAGTTCCTGGTGTTAAATGATTTTTCATTTAGATCAATTGAGAAAAGCCAGTTTAACACAATCCCTTATGTAGTGCACTGGCATACACAAACTTTTAAGATGTAATAGTGACATTTAAGCATCCTTTGTTTTTTGTTGTTTTCTAGTCTTCAGTCCATGTAATGCACTGTTCACATCCAAGCCTATTTAAATTAATTTTTCATTTTCAATAATTCTTATTGCCAAGGATGTTTTTAGTAATCTTTAATATTTTAAGGCAAATTCAACAGCAGCTTTAATGAAAGGTATGACAGTTCTGTAGACCTCTAGGAAGCACAACAATTAAAGGAATAATAAATACAATAACATGACATGAAAATTGTGATTTAAAATTTAATAAACTAACTTCTCCCATCAAAATACCTGTTAATGAGTTCTGGCAATTTTTATTATAGTTGAAATCAAAAGTCTGTCCTCTTCACAAATAATAATAAAGCCAGTGTTTGTGAGGCAGTATCCTGGTGGCTGTTGAAATAATGTAAACTTTATAGACATGATGCAGCCTTTCATTCTAAAGTTTTCGAGTCTTGCTGCTTAAGATGTATGATGAAATATCCAGAGTACAGAATCATTTCAGAGCATTTGTTGACTATCTTGGAGCTGACATTGAATGATTTTAGCTCTTCTAAGAAGAAGGAAACTGATTTGGATTAAACAAATACATGGTAGTTAACTTTATCTAGGCTGCCTTTCCCAGAAAATTTGGATTAGATGATCTTTTGAGATCACTTCCAACCTTGGCTATTGTTGTGATTCTATAATTAAAAATGTAGTTTATAACAATAAAAGTCATGCTATCATCTAAAATCCATTTCTTTAGTAACCCTTTTCACCTTTTGTCTCACAAATTATGCCCTCTTGTCTAACCATTTGATCTCTTGAGGGCTGGGATTACCTGCCTTCCTGTTTGTATAGGGACAATTATGTTAGTTTGTATAGGGACAATTACAAAGGACATGCTGAATCTATACAGGTAAAAGATTGTGTTTTCATGTTAAAAGTCTGAAACAACTATTCATTATTTGCAGATTTTGTATGGTTTTACAACTCATGGAGAGAAGTTCTGAAACACAGACTACTCCTACAAAGCCTTTGCTCAGATGTACCATTTCAAGAAATTTAACTAGTTTTTATAGTGCCCCATATAATAAAATAAATATATTTTTAGTTGACTACTTATTAGAAGAAAAAGTGAAAAAATCAACATATTTAAGGTTTTGTTTTCTTCCCCACAAACAGCAAAAAATCAAGTATCCTTGAGTTTATAACACTCTTTATCACAAAGAAGATTTTTAATTAAAATAAAGATCTCCTATGAAATTATTTCCTTTTGAAATACTTTTATATTCATTTAATAGTGGGTGGAGTTTTTTTTTCCATATTGAACTTAATTTTCCATTCTAAAACTATAGGTAAATTTTCCTCCTTAAATCAGTTTTCTTAGCATTTTTTTTTTTCCCAACACATACATATATTTCTTAACCCAACATATTTACAACTCAGTTGAAATAATGTGATATTTAAAGGCCACGATGGGGTCTTTGGTTAAAAAAAAAAAAAAAAAACCAAAAAAACCAAAGAGGTGTCTTTTTATTGCTTCACTTCCTAAACTCTGATTTTAATGCGGATATGTTTTGTCTTCTTTGCATATAAAGAGCTTCTTGGCCAGACCCTAAGAGGTGTGAAAGAATAGAATGCAAGAGTGGCTTGCAAAGGACCTAAGTTCAGGGAATCCATTACCATTTGGAATAACCACTGGATCTTAGGGAGCTGAGGATACTGAAAAGTAGGGAGTCTCAAAAGCAGATTAAACAAATCCAGAAACCTCTGCAGAGCTGTAATATTTAGAAGCAATTTTTTTCCTGGCAAGTCAGATTGGAAAGCTACACGTCTTAAGGCTGCTGGTGGAAAGGAAAATCTAAGGGGAAGGTTGTGTTATGAAAGTATTGAACCATAAATAATTTTGGTGGTGTTGTTCGATTGTTTCTTCACAAGAAAAAACAGACCCCACTGCACTGCTTTGTTGTTACTGGTGATGATGGTTTTCCTCAAACTGTGCTTGAGCACCTACTTTCTAGGAAGCCAGTGCAATAGAGTCTGAAAATTCCTGCTTGGGCACCAAACTTCAAAAGAACCAGCAGCCAACCAAAACTAAGGCAGATTGTTAAGAGCTACTGAATCCAGCAGCCAAAGCTCCATGCCCTCAGGTGTAGACAGGACCAAAGCTAAATGTGGTAATCTCTTTTCAAAATCTCATAATTTAACAATGGTGTGTCCTCTTCTCCAATTTAGCAAAGTAATTGCAGCTCAAGGAAGTAAAAAACAAAGAACAGTTAGTAGTTTTCTTTCTTTTTAAAAAAGTTAGTCTTTCCATGCAAAATTTTTGAGAGTTTGTAGTCTATTATTATTATTGCCTCATTTGAGACAAGTATGTGGCACTTTAATTATTATCCATTATCCTGTTCAACAACAGTCGCGTAAAAACTTATTTCATATTTCAGCATGATTTGTAGTCATGGTAAATCATCAGGATGTTACAATAAATTTGAAAACTAGACATGAGAAACCTGTCTTTGAATGGAAATAAACTGCAAATATGTATGGTGACAAGTGTTGTGTGCTGCCATCGATGAGACATAGACTTCATAAAGAAGAATAAAAAGTTGATTATTGAGTATTTCAGTTTGAATTACAAAACATATGTATAACTATTGGAGAAACTAATAAATAAACTTAAAAAATAAAATCAAAATAAAATAACTTGGCCTTGGAAAAGCTTGAATTTTACAGAGGTTTGGAAGCTGTGTTCACATTTTAGTATTTGTGAATTATAAGAAAGGAGTTGTTCAAAGCATTGGAAAAATGTCTTCTGTTCTCTCGAGCACTGATAAGTTGTGCTAGAAGGAAATTTTAAAAATTGTGCCTGTGAGTAGCATTACGTTCAGGTACTTATTCTGCTGGTGTGCTATCTAGAGAACACTTGAGATTCTTTCTAATTGTGAAAGTAATATCTGATTTACAAAGAGATTTCTTACTAATGCATTGACATTGACAATGCATTAACATAAGGAGAAAATGCACTTCATTTAGTGATTTCTCTTTTGCTTACAAAATGCAACAGTTTAATGCAAAGTGATTAAATCTGGACATCAAAAGAAATTTACCCAAAGTTTTGTTTAGCCAAAGTGAAAGCAGAATAAATAGCTACACTATTCAAGCAGACAGAGCAGAGAGACCACAGAAAGCTAGGGAAAAAAGTTGGTTTTGGTTTTGTTTTTGTTTTTGTTTAAAACATCATCATTAACTTAACCTTTCTAAACATTGGAATTTCTGATTTAGAGGATCAAGAGTTTTGATTTTATTTCATGTCAGATCAGAATCAAATGTTCTGTAATGATATGAGAAAAATAATGAGAGCAATTGAAACTCTTTTTAAAGTTTTTCTCTTAAAATGTATCAAAAATAGACATAGCCTTCCAAACTTCTACCAAGTTTCCAAACCATTCCAGTTTGGTTATTCCTTCCAATTAAAAAAAAAAAAATAAAGAAAGAAATCTTGCACCCACCTAACTTATTCTAATTACAAGGCAGCAGAATTGTTCCCATCTTTTTCTTAATATACCTCATTGCAAACCTAAAGATATACGAACTAAGTTTCTCATTAAGTAGTCATTGAACCAAGCAACCAGCAACTATCCAAGCTTTGACTTAAGAGCAAGATAAATGATAGCAGACTATTTACCACTGAGATGAATTAGAAAGATTCATCTGAAGTCAGCCTTTTTAATTTCAAAAGCTTTCCAGCATCAGATAAAAGAGGTGGGATTACTGTCAGGTCTTCGTCAAAACAAGACTTTCTCAAATCAATATTAGCTGTGCAGTTATCTGAGTATCCTATATTGTAGCAAAATATATTAGATGCATTTTGGTTGGTTTCCTGTTTTCCTAACATATCCTTTGTGATTTACAGGCACATAAAACCCCCAAAGAACACACAGACCTTGACCAAAAAATTGCACTTAGATTTGAAGTCTTATATCTGATTGTATTATGAACTTCAGATTGAAAGACATAAATAAACAAAGTGGTATTTTCCCACTTAGGTTTTGTCCTTAAAAAAAACAAAAAACAAAAAACAAAAAACTGGATTTTTAATTATTTGAAATTTTATGGAACTCAACAAAATTTTTATACTAAATAAAGTGTTTCAGACTGAATAGAAGTACCATGGGGTTTTGCAGAAGAAAATAGTATTCTACAGAAAAAAGGAGATACTAAAATTTAGAACCTATGTGTCCCCACTTCCATACTTCCATACTTATTACTAGATTATTAAATCTGTCTTAAGTTCTATTGAATTTTGATAGCTTCAAGGAAAGGAATGGAAGCCACCCTATCAAGAATATCACATAAAGTAGTAGCAAGTATATGTTCAAGACATTTAAGTTTATAATATATATCTCTTGTAGGCACGGGTAACTGTCTTATTCAATAGGTTATTGGGTAAAAAAATAAAAAGTTGGGGGAAGGGGGGGAGAGGGTGTTGGGATTATTTTTCCCCAGTGTTGTAATGACTTACCTATCAAACTCAGTCTGAATTTGTAAACATTTTTTAAACCTAGCCCAATATTTTATGTAATGAATATTTTATTTCAAATATCTGCTTATCTCAACCAATTAAAAGTTCTTCTGAGTTCTTGGAAAAATGTAGAAATTCCACCAAACAAGTAGCTAACTAGTTTCAAAAGCTACACCTCTATTTTCAGGAATTTTCTTTTACAGTCTGTGAACATCTGTAAGCTCAATCACAACAGGTCTTTGCAGTATATGGTGTCTCTGGGAGGTTTATATCATGAAGTTTTTATAAAGGATCAATTTTTTAAATCTCTCGGACATGAACATACATGAACAAACACAAACATGTATTAGCCAAATGTATGGATTTAGATACAAACTCAGAATTGCTATTTATTCAACCAGATTCTGAATTTAAGATCAGGGAGTAAAATCCCACTGATCTTTAAGTCACCAGGACAATCCCTCTACCTTGTACTTTTTCTTCTACTGTGAAATGTGCATTGTTAAACAGAAGCATACTTGAAGTTTTTTAGAAATAACACATGATATTAAGCATGAAGGTCAGCAGAAACATGAAGAGTGTGTTTGACCAGCATTCAAACACAGTGCTCAGTTTTACAAGGGAAAAGCTGAGTGCAATTCATCAGTGTCCATTTCTGTTTTCTAAATCTCTCTCATTCTGTTTTCAGTCTGTGTCTTATTTAGTTCTTAATTTATTTTCCACAGACACTGTATTTAGATGCGTATGGCTTTTGCTGGTGTTCCACTGGGTTACTATTATTTCAACACCCAGGAAAACAAAATTTAGCCAGATTTTATTTTTTTTATTCCTTTTTTTTTTTACTGTGGGAAACCCCAGTGGGATTTCTGTTTCCACAAAATGAATGTCCGATAGAAATAGAAAAAAAAAAAAGTGTCTGATGGATGATTTGGAACCAATGATGGGAATTATAAATGGCATACTAAAAATATCAAAACCAGTTAATCCACTTAGGTGTATTCTGCATATCCTGACTGCACTCTTTCCCTTGGCTCTCCTGTAATTACACCTCTGGAAGGAAGAGAATGTTTGCAGGACCATGTTCTATCAACAGTGTTGAAGCTCAGGAAGGGCTGAGCACACCCAGCTCATCATGACCAAACTGAAGCTGCCAAACTGCTCAAAGGAATTAATGTGTTTTTTCAGTGGTTTAGTTTTATTTTCTCCCATGAATGATACTGAAGACACCAAGCTACTTTAAGGATATAATGATTATTTGAGGTTTTGAAGATATATATTTATAAATACAATACAAATGTTTAAGTATTCTATTGGTTTTTCATATATTTAAGACAGTGAAATATGTAGACCATATAAAATGTAGCCACGTTAATGAGCAAATGAGCTGCCTTACCAAGAAAGTGTATAACACACGATGCTGAGCTTGGCACAAAGGGAAGATGAAACCTGATACCTCACTTTAATGCTACTGTTAAATGTGGATGACTAGTGTGTCCCTGCTAACCAAGTCATTACAGACTTCTTTTGTGCCATTTCAATCTTTTTAAACATTTGTTCTTACTCTTGTTCATATGTAATCTGCTGAAATCAGGAATGTGTTGCTATAGGTTGTCCTTCAGTTTCATCTCAATTTAAATAATGAAAGAAAACATCAAATACACTAAGCTAAGAGATAAACCGAGCAACTCAGAGAAGTCCCTTCTGGATCAAATGCCTTTTTGATTGTTCAGTGGAGAAGAAGGTATCTAGGAGAGGGGAGAAAAATCAATGCAGGTTTACAGATCATCTCAGAATATATTTCCTAGTTACACTATGGATAACTTCTTTATCCAGTAAATACACTGTGTGTACTTTAAAAGTACTTTACAGGAGTTACACCTTACTTCTTATACATTAATACATGAATTAATACTGATTTTTAAAATCCATAGATATAAATGTGCCTTAGTATATATTTTATATCAAAAAACTGTAGATTGAGATTGTCTTATTTCATTACATGGTAGCTTTTATCTCTCAATACTATCCCATCTAGACAGAGAATTTTCATCTGTGTTCCAGTAAATACACACTTGCTTACAGTTTGTATTCACAAAGACTACATTTATAATGTTCTGTTTTCTTATGATGCAGCATGGCTAAGCTTTAGAAAACCTGTCAGTGCCCTGAAAGAGCTCTGATAATTATGCAACAGTACTAAAATAAAGTAATAGTTCAGGGAAGCATTTGTGTTATTAATAATTCAACATATAAATCCTTGCAGTTGAGAGCAGCTGGTTTTTAACATGACACTTCTAAGTTCTGGAAGACACAGTGGACAAACAAATTACACAGGTATTCCTCAGCTCTTTAGGCTTTAAACCTGGTTATAATATTCATGCATGACATGTGGTTTTCATACAGCATAAATCAGGAACATCTCCTTAAATTTCAGATTACTTCAATATTATCAAGCATTTGCAGTGCTTTAGCATGCACATTGCTTTAGTAGCAAAGCTTTAGAAATGTGCATCAGCTGAAAATCAAAGCTCTCTTTTCCTTTGGAAGGATCTAAGATCTGTCTAGGAAGACACCAACTTGTCCTGAAAGCAATCATGCCAAGCAAGCTCAGGCCATTCTAAGTTGGAACTGGTATGGGAGGATGTGTGTAGCATTGCAAGACTCCTATCTATTTTGCACCTTTAGTAATTCTAAGATATCTATGGAGCATATCTCAGAGAAGATGGCTGAAACCTGATAAATTTGAAGTGCTAAAGCATTACTTTGTCAGGACAAAATAATGTTTAAGGGTTGTGGTTGATGACTGTATCACGAACACATACCGTGTAGGATCTGGACAAAATTAAAGGCCATTCCTCTCATCCATTTCTGATGCCTCCCCATTAATTTTGTGCTCTTGAACTGTAGTGCTGTGTTACCTGGTACAACACAGATCTTTGTTCATAGAGTTATTTAGGCAATACTTAAGGCTGGTCAGAGATCACACAGTTTCCCTGTGTGTAGTGTTGCAGTGTAGACCCGGATCATGGTGAGGTCAACAAGTTGACCTCTGAAGTGGGCTGTAGTAATTGATTTAACTGAGTTGCAGAAAGCTACTCATTGTCTGACTTTGTCATGTAAGATCATCCTGACATCTTTTTAATGTTCTATGTCACAATTCATTCATTGGCAAGAACATTTTACTGGTTTGTCACAGCAGTCACACTGGTAAGGTTTTCTTTCATAGACCATAAAAGGCATCCCTTTTCCACAAAATTTCTTCACATCAGAGATGACCTTCTTATGGTAGCTTTGAGCTTTGGCAGGGAATGTGACCCTGACAGTCTCAGCTTACTATGTTCTCTCTTTTTCAAAATTCCTCATCATTGAAATATTTTGCTTTATTAGCAGTGAGGGTCACTATTTGTTCTTAACTCTGCTCTTCCTTTTTATAGGTGCAGGACTTCCATATGGCAAAACATAGTGGTTAAGGAAACACTGTATATAACATTGCAATTAAAGATTTTATATTGTAAAATTCAGAAAAAAAAAGAAGTTAAAATAAACCGTCTTGCTGTGTCAGCATAGCCTGTAAACAATACTCACAACCAAAAATGTAACTGAAGAGAAATGTTGAAATAAAATGTTTTGATTCAAGTGAAAACTGTTCTGAAAAGTTTTAAACAATTCCTAATTTGATTGTTTAAATAATTCTCTGACCAAAAGAAAAAAAATACCACCACCACCCAAAAAAAGGAGAAAAACAAAACAAAACAAAAACCAAACCAAACAAAAACAAAGAAACAAAAAAACCAAACCAAACCAAAAACCTAACCCTCTGAAAAATGAAAATTGTCCTTATCGAAGAAGAAAAACTGATTTCCATGCACCTAGGCCAAACTCTTCTATCCTTTCTCTTGTAAAGCAATTGTTTGCTCTGCTGAAATCTTTCACAAAAAAAAAAAAAAAAAAAAAAAAAAAAAAAAAAACAAAAAAAAAGAAATTTCAG
>JANIJG010018294.1:34575-70405 GCA_024611175.1 Megaceryle torquata | reverse complement strand
ATGCCCTCACTGAGATCATCAATAAAGATGTTAAATTGAAACGGTCCCAACACTGAGCCCTGAGGAATGCCACTTGTCACCTGCCACCAGCTGGATTTAATACCCTTGGCCACTACTCTCTGGGCCCACTCCTGTTGGGAAAGATGGCTTTTTTGGTTGCTTTTGACCCATCAGTTACATTCTCTAATTTAATTGCAATGTTGAAACTTCAATGAAATCTGGGAGACTGCTGCAGAGGGAAACCCATGGGAGGTACAGAAATACTAATTACACCTACAGTAGTTAGTTCAATACATATACATGGGAAAGAGAGAAGATCTTCCAGTCACTGGTACAAGGTGATTGTAATTAGGATCCTGCTCTGAACCACCCTCTAGAGGAGTCCCCCACTCTCTGACAGAGACAGAAGGTGTTAACATGATGGGGGTAAACTAAAACTAGTCTTTCTGGATACTCCCCTTACACTGTAATATTAGACACAGAAATCAAGGAGTATGGACTTAATCTGGATCTAAGAAAAACACATGAAGGGAAAGTACCATACACCAGAGTCAATACCTCATATGAATGAAAAATATAAAACAGAGAAGTGTTCTGCAGCTAAAATAGAAACAAGCAATAGCCAAACATCACTGCTCCAATTGTTTCCCATGAAAGGCCTGTCAGCAAAATAATCAAATTAAAGCAAAATAATACTAAGTGACAGGTCCTTTGTATCAGAATCCTCTCAGTTCACAAATCAACAGCATTCAGCCATGGAGAGCAGAAAGACTCCTACCCAGTGTTTTGAAGTACCACAAAAAATCATCAATGAAAGGAATCTGGGATCAGTCAAGATACCGTATCAACAGTTGATGACAGTGCTTGAAAAACCCACTGACAAGCACACTGTAATGCCATGCTATTATCCCTCATATGCCTTTGTTACCAAAACCCAGAAGTTTCCTCCTCATGATGGGATTCTACACAATAACTATTCATTTTCATTTACTGGCTTTCACATCTCTTTTGTTCTAACCAGGTTTCTCAGGCCACACTGTTACTGTAACACCCAGCTACATTCCAGCAGTGCGTTAAGCAGTGCAGGTAATACCTATTATGGGCTGCTGCTTCTCTTGCTGCCTCCCTAGGGGAGAGTATAGAGCATATAAAGCAGAGTGCTTTGGTACAGCTCTCTGCAAGTAGGCATCAGCCACGTGCCAGACAGCAAGGAGATACAGACTGTATAGATAAGCTACATATTATTCAAAGAAGATGAAGACAGTACTTCAAAATAAAGACACAGCTGTTACCTCACATATGCTGGGAGTGCAGCTGAAACAAATGTTCAATTATATCAACAAGAGAAGAAGTAGGAGAAAAGATTTTTTAAAGTCAGATAAATGAAAGCCGTTGGAAGCACGTGAAGCAGAAAAGCACCAGGAAAAGCAAGTTAGGAAAGAATGAAACAAATCAAAAAGCAGAAGGATAAAGTGTCTACATTTAGTTCCTTAACAGCCTGAAGCCCATTCAAGGCATTACAAATCAGAGTGAGAAACAACATGGAAGATTAAAAGGAAAAATATTTTATCCAGAGGCTTTGAACAGAAAACAGTAAAAGCACTTGAGAGAGATCAGTAACAGATGACCAGGTGAGGAGTTGTGGTCACTGGTTTCGGGAGCAAGGGTGGGGGAGATGTTGGAGAATTTCCTGTTTAGAAGGGAAGATTCAGAACAAGAAGGATGAAAGGACAGGTTTAGAAAGTATCAATGCTTTAGAGTACTTTAAGAGCAAATCCAACTACAGCCTGCTGTCACACAAGATAACATCTAAATAATATCTAAAAAGTAAACTCAACAGTTATCTTTACTCAGGAGCTTAAAAGTCATCTTAACTGACTATAAAATTGTTATTTAAGCATTTGTAGCTTCCTCCTTGTAAGATATTAATATTGTTCTTTAAGTCAAGTATTTCTTAGAGGTTTCAGTACTAAAAATCAGTTGAAAGGTTTCTCCTCAATTTGCAAATATTTAAAGGTAATGACAGCCAAATTACTCAAAAAAAGCTTTAGGACTAACAGCTTTCTTTCTGAATCTTGCATCTACAGAACAAAGCAGACTGTTCCACATTGTAGCTTTATATGTGCTCAATACATTTCCAGTTAATAGCCCGGTTATCCCAGATGGGATATTCAGACTGAGACATTATTGCTACAACAAGCACATTTTCCAACAAAGGGCTTTATGAAAGAGCATATCTGGGGACTAAGGTGCCTGTCCTTTCAAGCACCACAGATGCATCCAAAGTGGAAGTAACAGACATACCTTAAGTATACTGTCTATTTAAAAAAAAAAATACACGCTATAACCAGCATACACTGTATGCTTTAGTGTTAAACTGATAAAATTATTTCTGTCATAACTTGTGATGCTATCTTTTCAGGAATTTCTCACTTCATGACAGGTAAGCTCAGTTCAAAAAAAATGAAAGATTCTGAAGTCTGTCTGTGGTAGGATTTTTTTAATATGCCTTTCATCAGAATAATTTCTGAATCACAGGAACTAGCAGTGACTGAAACGCCATTAAGAAGTGAAAAACCACCAAAACAATCTTGACAAACAACATTGTTCAAGTGCTTGCCACCACAAAATCAAGAAAGTTTTACTACTTAGGTTTATGTGCAACAGAATGTATCAAAGTTATTTTATTTTGCCCCCTATTTATTTAAACTCCTATATGCATAAACCTGTTCTGGAAGAAACAGCTGACTCTATCAGACTCCATGCAGTCCTCAACTTCTTAAAAACAAATATATGAATAAATAGATGCAGTGCAGGCCAGGTTAAGCCTTAGACCTCTGCACTACCGCTAACTGACATCATGAGAAGCATTAACATAATAGGGGAAAACTATTTAGCACAAGATTGCTCAAGTCATTGCTCAGAGTTCATGCTGGTAAACACCACTTCACCCTTCCTTACTTCCACTTGCCTCACAAAGCAAGCAAGCATGGGCTCAAATTCCTAAGATGGCTCAACAAAGATAATATATATCCATCCCTCCCAACCTCAAGACAGCTACTAAAACCACTTATATGCTTCTTAATCACTGAAAAGCCCTGTCATAGCTCATATTGGAACAGTAATTTAAATATAAACAGCTTTGCTTCCATCAGCATCTCTTCCCAAAATTTTAAATGAACAAAATATTAAATGCATTACACTAAATACCAGGCTAACATTCTGCACCCATGAACAAGCAGCTGAATTAATTGCAAATACAGCTGCATATGTAACTAGGTACAGATGAACATACAAATATTACCTTGAGTTGAAGGAGGAGGATGCTCCTGTGGCTTCTCTTGTGATAAAAGTCCCAGGTAGCTGAGAACTACATATTTTGTTTCATAGTGGAATCCTACAGGCACGGCAGTAGAGGACGCCATCAGGTTGGCTTGGGATGCAGCAGTGCTCTTTTGGGGCACGTAGGGTTTTCTCTGGGTATCTGAGGAAGATTGTAAGGAAAGAATAGAGTGTTTTGTTTGTTTTTTTATGAGGCTGCAATAGGTCATGAACTCATACATAACAAGGAATTATGTAACAATCGTGAAGTAATATCCAGGTTTTTGCCCTGATATCCTATGCATTCTTATTTTATTAAGAACCAAGCAGAGTAAAACCAACTGCCTCCCAGTCCAGCGCCCTGCCTGCCTGCTGCCAGCAGTGGCATTTCTCACTCCTGCTTGGCATATGTACTCTCACATTAAAGCAAACTGAAGAGATCCTCACCACGTGTCCTCCTCCTAATGCCTCCCAACATAACCACCCACAAAAATACACATGTATTCACCCCAAGAGGCTTTGAGGGATTCTAAAGACTTAGTTAACTACATTTTGAGGTTGAAAGACAGAGTCTGAGGAGTCTCTCTTCCCCTAAGGCTCCAATGAGTATTTTCACAATTGTCTGCTTTCTCAGATGCACTACTACGATGCTTACAAATTCTAATGCAGAAAAAGTGACCACAATTGCCTCAAATTCATTTTACTGTTCCAGCAGCAATGGAAAACATATGCTCGACAGAGGAAATGCACATTCATTGTAGGGACAGTTAGACCAGATGGTTGTGTGTCCTGGATTTCTCACCCAGACAGTAATACGTAAAAAAACAGAAATCCACACCTAACAGCAACATCTGGTCAAAGAACTTCCCTGTTTTACTCTAATTGTTTTGTTGTTTTTTTCAAACATCCAAATAAGAACAGCAGGGAAAACTACAGTAGCGAGAAATTAAAAACAACTGCAAAGGACACGGTAATAAAAAATCAGAAAACAACACTGAAGTGAGGGAAAAGCCATGCAACAGAATGAAAGGAAGTTGCAGATTAATCAGCAAGTTTTAGCTCTTTATATTAGGCACAGTCTGGATAACTACTTCCAACATGCTATTAACTTGATAAATAAAATAATAACATTTAGGCCTATAAAATAAATTCTCAAAATTAATTTCTCCATCATTTCAAAGGGTATTCCCAAACAAGCAGTCGCCCATTCTTGGCCACCAGAATGGATGTCTAAATGAAAGGTGTGCAAAAAAGTGAATGCTACATAACAGGTACTTAACAGATACTGAAGGAGCTAGACAATTTTAGCAGTGTGAGACTGCAGTTACACTTAGAAGAAAAATTTAAACCAAGTTTGATGTTTAAAGCAGTTAGAAAGAAAAAAATGCTACATACACAGAACAAAAGATGGAACATTGCAAGAAGGCTCCCCATTACACTGGAAATGCCTTGAGACTAAGTGAGAGAACCAGGTTCCCAAACCAAAGCACAATCTTCAAATGAAGCCTCAAAATCAAAAACAATAATAATAAACAGAGCAGGCAAAAGAAAAGCATTGACCTGCCTAGCTATGCAAGATGCCTGGGCTAACTTCTATACCCCCTCCTCCCTGGAAAGGAATTCATATAAATAGCAGTACAACTGGTTACCGAGGATAAACAGAACTGTAACTGCGCTGCAGCACGGTTACTGTGTGAGTAGGTAGCTTGGCAGAGAAAAATGTATCCATCAAACTAAAAGCTGCAAAAGGAAAAGAGTTGGTGTAAAATTGGCTAAGTGTTCTTTCTTTAATCTTTAGCAACTCTAGTTTCTGAAACTCATTCAGTATTGAAAATAAAAGAGGATTCTTTCATGAGGACTATGTTCTGGAAGCCCTGCCTCTTGCCATGCATTTCAAAATGCCTGAAATCCTTTACCAGCAAGACTTGGTTGAGTCTCTGCGGCAGCCTGAATGGAACTAGTGATTTGTACAGGAAGGAACCAATGTCAAAACCCTGAGCTGACGCTCATCCCTTTGCCCTTGGAGTAGTAACCTTACGTTTATGTTGCCTCTTCCATCCCAAAGCGTCTACGGGCAACCTACCATGGTTCATAAACCTAAGAAATTGTAGCAGAGGACCAGCACAACTTTTGCACAATACATTTGTGTATTGTGCCGCTTCCACAAACTGATTTTCATAAAGCAGGGAGATTTGGAAAAAAATAACTGCTCAGATTATTTTAGGACCCTTTAACAATAGATCTGCTCTTCAGACCAGATCCCCAGATTCCATCACCACATCACATGCTCAGATCATCAGGTGTGAAAGGTGCCATTCACCAAAAAGCAAAAGCTCCCCAGCACGTTTCAGTTCTGGTTTGTTCAGTAGAGATCCACAGTCCTGAAACCAACACGCTTCTCGCAACGCCTACATAGTGAATGAGAGCCCTTCCAGACAACCTGAACTGATCTGTCCTGAAAGGCTGATGTCCTGATCAGTCTGATGGATGGTCCAGAGACATCCCAACACTATGCTGTACATCAGAGAACAAGTCTGAGTATATAACAAAGGTTATTCTTTAAAATACTATTCCAAATCAACCCAGAAAATGAAATTAAAAAAAAGAGTTGATCTAAACAAGCATGAGACACCATACCAGCAGAATGATCCATGTGCAACAGTGAGGACTACCTCACGAAAATTTCAGCATGCTTAGCTCAGCACCTCTGCAGAGAGGAGATTTAAAAAAAAAAAAAAAAAAAAAAAAGAGAAAGACAGAAAATCAGATCATAGTTTATTTACATAGTGGTTAAGGCTTCCCTGGGAAAAGAATGAAGAAAAAAAACCTTTGGATGAAAAAAACAAAAAACAAACCAACAAAAAACATTTGTGTCAATATGTTCTGAGAGGTACTTTTATACTGAAATGAGAAAGGAGATTTAAGAACTTGAATGAAAGAAAAATCTTCACACAAAAGGATGTCAGACTGGAGATACACTTTGGAATCACTGGCCTTCCTTTGAGAGAAACTCCACAGCACAGCAACTGAATTACTCATTTTGAATTGTGAATGACTGGTTTTGTTTACAAAAAGAAACAGAAATATTGACTCAGATATTGTAAATATCTCAGAAAAGGCCATTTTTTCAGAAATGAGTGGGATGAAAAAAGGACACGCAGCGTGAGACTTGATCAGAGGAAGGAGAGCTTTCCACTACAGAAGCAAAATGGAAGAGAGTCCAGAAACTGTTTAAGAGAGTAAGACAAAGGCTTGTATGGGAGATGTGATGGAGCAGAGGAAATAAGGCATTATACAGACAACCTAAGCCTCAGAGAAAGGGTAAGGGGGTTACTCGTAAGAGATTCACTGCAAGAGTACTGCCTCTTAAATTTAAAAGCTGAAGAGATAAAAATTAACACTAATTGCTCCCTACCAAAAAAAAAAAAAAAAAATCTCCTTTCTCAATTTCTGCACCCTTGGGGGTACAGAAGGCTACACCTGTTGGAAGCTTACTTAGCTTGTTACTCCTTCAAGCCTGCTGTCACTTGTTTCATGTGGGCTGAGCTGCTCAACCGACCTGAGAACAGGAGTTCCAATCAGACTGACATTTCCTCATGCAATCTGTCACATACTAATCCACAGAAGAGTTCTACGTTAGATAACGGGCAATGCAAGCCTACCAATGAATACAGCGAATATAATCACTTAGCAATGAGGCTCTGCTATGTTCTGGTCCTTACCTGCAAATTGCTACCATGCATCAAGCTGTGTTTACTGCGCATCATTCAAAAGCCAAAGTGCAACAGCATTGTGATGCTGCCTGTAAGAACAGTTCACCAGCTGCTACCAAGATCTACTGTGCATCTATTTGACTGTTGCACATCCGAGATTTGCCTTTCACATTTAGAGCTGTAGCCTTACAAAGTATTTTGTTGCATGTCTATAAAGAAAACAGTGAGTGATCAATATCTCAACCGATTTCTAATGCACTAAAAACACAGGTCCAGAAACAACTGCACTAACTGCCTTCTTCTTACAAGTAAGGCCACCATCATGACCACACTTAAGTCCTGTGTTTTAGGGCAGCATACCACCGACACATTCATGGGTTTGCGCTATCCTCCTGGTATCAACCTCTGCTCTCAACTCACTATAATCTACAGCCTTATGTTTACAGGGTGCTCTTTATCCAGACATGCTGAATATCAAGGAGTTGCAGGTCTACAAAGCCACACCCTGTCAATGAGATGGAAAATATTCAAGCACTCTGCAACCTTACCAGAAGTCTTGGTGTAGGGATTTTGGATGAGATTTGCATGTGTGGACTAGTTCAACTTTGCAGCAATTTGTCTCTGAAAACACTTCCCGTAACAGGTAGGCCTTTCCGAAGCATCCAATTGCAATCAAGCTGGAAGACAGATTCTTCAGAATCCTTTTCCAACAATATATGGCATTATGAGATTGGTTTTAATAAATGGAGAACTACTGACTTCAAACATGTCAATTCTACCAGAATGAGTCAATACTGCATCCATTACTGATCCTCTAGTGGCACTTAATGGATAGAAATACTGGAGAACATGCTAGTCCTTTACCTGGGCAGTGGTTTTAGTTGACATTAGAAGGAAATGTAATTAACTGAACATTCTAGGCAAATGGATTGATTTTTCTTCTGGGAAGGGAAACAAAAACTGTATGCTTTATTTACTATAGAAGTTCTCAATCCTTTCCAGCTTTACACCATCTTACCACAATATTAAATCATTATAAATACAGCTTTCATTAACAAGCTCTCGTTCTTTTTTTTTTTTTTTTTTTTTAATTTGCCACGCACTATTTGGGGAGGAACGGGAGGCCCGGCAGGTAAGGCTGGAGCCCTGTGCTCGCTCCAAGTTTCAGCAGCGCCAGACAAGCAGCCTGCGAGAGTGCAGCGTAAGCTACTCAGTTACTACGGCGATGAATGAGATATTTATATCCGGGCAGAAACGGCGAGGAGCAAAAAGCCGGGATGAGTCAGCCGGCGGGGTCCGTGCGGGAGCCACAGCCTACGCGCCACAGCGGCAGGTGCGGACGGGCAGGCCGCAGCCCCTGCAGCGGCGGAGCGGCCGCCGGCTCTCCTTGCCACCGCCCGCCCTTCAGGAGCTGACGGGGGACGAAGGGGGCACAGTCCCTTCTCCAGCACCGTGGGGCCGGCATCGGCCCGGCTACTTGCTGCCGGGCGGCTCCCACCGCGCAGCCCGGCGGGAGAGCCGGGCTGTCCGAGGCACGGCGGGGCGGAGGGTCGCGTCTTTCAGCCGCAGTCACGGCAGGGGAGAGAGGGGCTGGAGAGGAGAGAGGGGGTACCGAGGGGCGTGGCACCGCCGCGCCCCGCCCCTACGGGGAAGTTCTGCGGCCATCGACCCCGCGGAGAGCGGCCAGCTCCCCCCTCCCCTGCCAGGCAGCGCGCGGGGGGTGGCGCGGCGTGGGGAGGGGAGGAGGCGTGCGCGCGCGATGCCGCGAGCTGCCCAACGGCCGCGCCGTCCTCGTGCCCGGTTCCCCCACCACATTCGCGGCCAGAGGGGAGGGGAATAAGTCAATAAATCAATGAATAAATAAGGAAAGACTCGCCCGCCCGCCCCCCTCCTCACCTGCGAGCGCGGCGGGGCGCGGAGGGGGCGGGGAGCGGGAGGAGGAGGGGGCGGGCGGGCAGGCCGGCCGCGCGAGGAGCGGCGCTGCTCCGGGTCGGTCCGCCGGGGGTGGTGGGCGCGCGCGCGCGAGCGCGCGCGAGGCGGTGCGAGCTCTGCCCTAATTTGCCGCCGCCGCCATGATGGAGGGGCGGGGAGGAGGGGATGGCAGCGGGAGAAGGTCGTTGCGTCACGGCGGTGTGTGCCGCGCGTCACGCCCCGCGCCGAGGGGCGGGGCCGGCCCGACGCATCTCCCGGCACGTGACTTCCCGCAGAGGCGGGAAGAGGCGCGGGGGGCTTCCGCCTTATCGGGCAACCCTGACCCGGCTGGGCTCCGGGGCTGGGACGGAACGGGGGGCACCGGGCGCAAGGCGAAACCTCTCTCCCGGGGCGAGCATCGACCTGAGCGGGTTTCCCGCGCCCGAAGGCGCACGTACTAAAAGAAAAGCGCGGGCGGAGGGTTCTGAGGCAAAAAGGCGGGATGACGGTTAGTGTCCAGGTCACGCGACTGCAGGTGCGGGTTAGCTGGGTCCGGTACCAAGCAGAGACTTTATTAAACTTATTTTTATTATAAAGTTTTCACATTAAAAAAGTACAGCAAAAGTTAACAAAATGGAAATAAGCCAGGAAGAAGCTCAAATGTGACAAATAGCAGACTGGACACTGCTCTGTATGGAAGCGTTCTATTTTATTTTTTTTTTCCCCAGTATATGCACCTGCAGAAGGGAAATAGAAGCCTCCTGCCAGCTAGAATAAGCAAATCACTGTTATCGGTTAGGAAGATTGATTTAAATTGTGCCATAAAGAAAACAATGGAAGCAGTAACATAACTCCCAAAGAAACCGCACAGCATTTGAAAATGGTCCTGAAGATTTCTGCATTACAAAATGAGATAATAATGCTTTGAATCCCCACCTACACTGAAACACTGGTGCCATAGCTGTTAATCATAAAACTACAACCAACCTGATGGGCCCATCATAAGGACCTGCCCTCCCACCTCCACATGACAGCTGTGACCTCCAGCCTCCTTGCTGCTGGAGGTCCTTCCCCTCCCCTCAGCCAGCTGCTTTCTGAGTCCTGCTTTCTCTTCATGCTCTGTAGCACAACCCCCCTTCTGCATCGCAGCTGAGGGTTAAAAAATCCAGTTTCATCTCTCTCTGCTAGTCCAAATCTGGGAAAACTGTGATTTTTATAAATAGCCTTTCACAGCTTTATATATCTGACAGCTGAAAGTGACCTTGAAATATTAGAGCTTCATATGGTTGGGGAGCCCAAAGCATTGCCAAAAGGAATATATATGAGGGCTTCATAAGGAAATTTCTCTCCATGTTGAATTTCTCTCTGCTACAAGTTAAATGTTTTATGGTGCTGCTTGGAAGAAGCTCTGCTCTTTTTGAAACTAAACACAGTATTTCCAACAAAGCCTCAAAAACACCAAGTGCAACGGAAATATTACTTCTACCCCCAGCACACAGCACCCCAGAACTCTTGGGCTGACCTCTGATGTCTGAGGCTGACCACCCGTGTGGTGGCAGCCCAGGAGAGCCAGGTGGACCCAGTTGCCTCACTCTGGCTTTAGGGACACCAGAGGGAATCATAGAATCATTCTGGTTGGAAAAGACCTTTAAGATCATCAAGTCCAAGTATTAATCTAGCACTGCCAGGTCACTAAACTGTGTCCCTCAGCACCACATCTACACATCTTTTAAATACCTCCTGGGTCCCAACTGAACCACTTCCCTGTGCGGCTTGTTCCAGAGCTTTAAAACCCTTTTAGGGAAGACATTTTTCCTAACATCCAATGTAAACCTACCCTGGTGCAACTTGAGGATGTTTCCTCTTTTCCTATTGCTTGTTCCTTGGGAGAAGAGACCAATCCCACCTGGCTCAAACCTCCTGTCAGGTGTTATAAAAACACAATAGGGTCTCCTCTGAGCCTCCTCCAGGCTGAACAACTCCAGGTCCCTCAGCTGCTCCTCACCATACTTGTACTCTAGACCCTTCCCCAGCTTCGTTGCCCTCCTCTGGCTGCGCTTCAGCCCCTCAATGTCCTTCTGGGAGCGATTACCCAAAACCGAAGACAGCATTGGAGGTGCAGCCTCCCCGGCGCCGGCTGCCCGGACCCTGCTGGCCACACCAGAGCCGATACAGGAGCAGGAAACGGGCAGACCCCTCCCGAGCTCCGCCCCCTCCTCCTGCAACGGAACCGCTACTGATAAGACCCGTCCCCGACCACTAGATGGCGATCACGCAGCAAAAAAACCGCCCCCCATGACGCAGCCAGAGCCCAGGTTTCTATTGGTTGGCAGGAGCAGGTGGGGGGGGCGTCGCCGCGCCAGCTGTGACCCGAACCGGATTTGATTCCGTTCGCGGAGGCTGCCTCTCCCTGCCGTCTGTCCCCGCCGCCTGCCGCGAGCCCCTCTCCTGCCGCCGCCATGGCGCTCAGCGATGCCGACGTCCAGAAGCAGGTAGGGCCGCGGGCCCCGTCCCGAACGCGAGCCTGTGGCCCCGGAGCGGGCAGCGCGGCGGCCCTGAGGCCGCTGTCGGGTCTGGTCCTCCGCGCTGTGCTCGGCCCGACCGGGCAGCGGCTGACGGGACGGACCCAGCGTGAGGGGACAGGCACTGAGAGCTAGGCCAGGCCGGGCCGGCGGCGGCGGCCTCCAGGCAGCTTCCTTGCCCTGAAGCAGTGCTGGGTGTGGGGCTCAGGTGTGCCTGAGCTGAAGGACCATTTGTCTGCTTAAGGGGCAGCCGGAGCGCAGGGGCCAGAGACAGTCCTGGACTCTCCAACAGCAGAAGCAACTAGCTGTGGCTGAGTCACGCTTTGACTGTGGAACAGGGTCTCCTGCTCTGCGGGTGGAACAGTGGCCCTCACCTGTGACAGCGAGGGCTGGTGAAGGGGAAGGGCCTCTCTGTGGAGAGAATCTGTGAAGGAAGTGCATTTTTCCCTGGTGGGATTGACTGGCCACCCTGCGGGGGACTGTTAAAGCATTTTCGTTACATATTATGCAAGATTATAGTGAAAGGGATCATGAGTAGCCTTGATACTATATGCAGTATTTAATTACGCTTTGAGGAAGATAAATACATTGACCTACATAAGTACTATCTCTTTAGCTGTTGCTTTCAAAGGACTTTCCATCTTTTCTATTACAGCTCTACTACACCTCACTGGCTGTAACTTAGCACTTGGATAGGCAATTCAGCATTCTCAAATGCATTTTTCACTCTTATATCCTAAGCAGTCTACTTCAACCTGGGCTTCTCTTGCAATGGAAGCTTACAATGCCGAATTCTGAGTGTGGAGACTTCCTCCTGAAGCAGGACACTTTGTCCTTGTTGACAGTAAACACTGCCCTTGCCTAAAAAAGCTGCTTTGAGCTGGGTTGAAAATGGCGTGCCACGTTAAAGACTGCATGGATCCAGTCACCACTGGTCTGTGGAGTTTCCTACAGGTGATGAGCAGATCAGCCAAGTTCCCTTTGTCCTTTGCATCACAAGTGCTTCATGTCTCACTTTCTCATTCAGTAAACATAGTCTCTTGGCAGGGAAGCACCACATTGAAAGTAAAATCAGTCGGTTGCCTGCCTCCAAAAGAGGAATTCTAACATAACAGTTCATTGCCTTTTACCCACAAAGCTTGTTTGTTCTTTCCTGTGTCTTTGATGAAGATAATGAAAATAAAGCTGAGATTGGTGTGGTCTTGCTCAGCCACCCTGGACCTGAACTTAAAAGGCTAATTCAGGACCTGTTGACACACTAAACGTGTAAAGCTAATAGTATTTCACATCTGCAGCTTTCCTGTCAGTGTTTCACACTCCTGAGCCTAGGGTGGTTCTGTTAACTGGGATGGAGAATGTTGCTGATAGCATGACAATTCTGCATGTGTGCAAACCCATTGTGAACTTTCCAAATGGTTTTGTGATCTCTTGACTATTTATCATGGTGCTTTCAATAACTTTCACTTTTAAAACCATCTCTAATTAAGAATTTTTTCCCATTGATAGACTCCCTTGCTTTATTCTGTCGAAAGTGTTCCATAGATTTTTCTGTCCAATCTGGCTAGACACTTATAGTTAAAGCCAGCCTAGCATCTAGAACTTCCTATGAAAAGAATAATTATGCTACTACTGGTGGGAAATACTGCTGTGCTGAAGTTATTAATTTAAAATTATTCTCCCAGGTAAAAATGCATTTTTTGGTCAGCATTATTAAAACTAATCCTGGCTTTAGATGTGAAAGTCTCACTTAAGATCTCTTATTATTTCTATGAAAAGCAAAATGGGGTTTCAGTATTTTTATTACAGATTTTGAAGGAAATGACACAACTGTTCAGTCATACTAGCTTGCTTCCATCTTAGTCCACTTGGTTATGCAGAGGATGTCTCTTCAACACCCAGAACCATTTATACTTTTCCCAAATCAAGAAACTAAACCAAACTGGAGGAAGTGACTCAGTAGTGTGTAAAAGCTACTACTACTATACAGAAGTTCTTAGTCTCCTTCAACAATGATCTATTCAGCAAAATTATTTCCTTATTTTATATGCCTCTCATGTCTTTTCTTAAATGCAGGTAGATCTAAAACTTGCTTTAACCAGTCATCTAATCAGGCGAGCAAGGTAGGAAACTAATGCTGTAGGTGGACATGCATTTGGAAGTGTTGCAAACTGCAATTAAAAGAAAAAAATGCTGATTTGATTTTGAGGATGTAGATATTCTTAACTTCTTCCATTGTGTATGTTTAAAATCTTCCACTCTTCTCTTTACTTCCATTTTCCCACCTATATGGGCAGAGTGCTGTTCTGCACGTTGGCTCAGTTTTCATGTTGGCACCTTTCTTATCTCTTTAAAATATTTCATTTTATCAAGAGATTATATAAATAGGATCTTTCATTCAAGTTTATTCAAACTAGATTGTCTCCTCACTAAGTGCAAGCAAAAAGTCAGTAGGTTTTTGTGGTGCACTCAAGTATATGGCCCTCTCCATCTGCCCTTGGAAATGGCTATACCAGTTTGGTTGGGCACGAGTCCTTATGGTCTGCCCCATATGTGAACCTAAACTTGGGCCTGGTCACAGAAAGGCATGTGATGAATAAGGAGAACTTAGTCTAATTGCCTTCCTCATCTTTAAGCTTCTGAACTTGTGCCTTACAGTGTTTTGAGGTGGCTTCAAAAACCTTCTTCAAGTAGAGCAAGTCAGTGCATACCAGGCTCTAGAGCAGCATGTGATACGTTTGATGTGGTCCTGATCAGCTGCTGCTGTTGTCTCTGTCTCCTTCCCCAGCTCCTCCAACATGCAACTACTTTATGAAGACATTTTGAGTTTAACCATTTAGCAGATTTTTTTTTAATGACCTTATAAGTCTTTACAGAATTTATTACCTTTTTTTTTTTTTCAAGAAAGATTTCTGGGGTGTGCGAAGGAGCTTCTTGTTGTACAGATCTGACCAGAGTGATCAGTAGCCTTTTACTTCTCTTCATCAGTCCTCTAATGCGGAAGGTCCAGGTCCATTCAAATGACATCTATGCCAGATGCAGAGCAGGGAGTCTATGTTAGTCTTCTAAGTTTCCTGTAAATAGTACAAAAAGTAATCAGACTACTTTAATCTTACTTTGTGAGGATTTGTTTGTTTTATTGATTCTTCCAGGAAAAAAATTGTTCTCACTAGTGAGGAATGAAAATATCCAGCCTTATGTCTGTACAAATTTACTTCTGGGTTGGGTTTGTTTTGTTTGTTTGTCTTTTATTTTATATTGTTGCATGTCTAAAGTACATTCTACTAATGACAGCCTGTGAAACAGCATTATATAGAATTTGGCGGGGGGGGGTGGAATTATCTTGAAATCTTTAAGATGAACTGACTCTTCGACCTGTATGCTCAATTTAATTTCCTTGAAAAACATTATATGAATTAGTAAATGGATATGAAGGGGCTTACTGTACATATGAGAAATATATACGTGCTTCCTCTCATCAAAGATCTTTCCAACAGGAAATCTTTTCTTTTCTCTCTCTTGTTACAGATCAAGCATATGATGGCTTTCATTGAGCAGGAAGCCAATGAAAAGGCTGAAGAAATAGATGCAAAGGTAAAAATGGAAGTTCAATGTCAGTAAGTGCAAAGGGGAGGGGGGAAAAAAAAGCGTCAAAAAGCGTCATTGCATCTGACATCCTGTGTTGATTGTTGCAGTTGGAACAGTCCTAGAACAATTTTGTAAGCTGCAGCTTACTTCACATTTAGCTATTATATAGCAAAAAGTGATGCTATCAACTAAAGTTGATGTTTGTTAGGTTTTGACAAATGAAAACAAATCAAGGCTATTTTTTGGTCAAAGGTTTCTTAGTGGTCCTTAAATACAAATTTATTCATATGCAAGCTCACTCATTTTTTAAGCAATCAGGAGAACTGAGCAGCAATGTGAATAGATTGGATTAAGTGGAACACCTTCCCCTATCTCCCATGCATAACTTGACATCACTGAGGATTAAAGGCAGTTCTCTGCATAATTGTGAATTCTGCCAAGGTTTGTCATAACAAGCTATTAACAGAAGGTTTAATTTTAATTTGCTTGACTCCCATAGTATGTCAGGCAGAAACATTAGTAGTAATTTAAAGCATTCATGCTAGTTATCTTGCACAAACATTCATACATGTACCAAAGTGATAAAAGATGAAAGTTAAACTGTTTGAATTATGTTGGTTAAAGTTTTCTTGTAAGCAGGTTTGTAACTGTACCTAAACCTCTGTAGCCACCCACAGACTTAATTCTAGATGTGATTTAGTAGGTATCCTGGGGAACTAAAGCATAAATTTGTATTTAAGGCATGAGCTGAATTACTTGCAGAATTCTTCACTTAGGTTAAGCTATAAGAGACTGAATTGAAGATCAACCTGGTGATAGAATATAGACGTTTACTAAAGAAGGATTGATGGTGCCGTACAAACAAAGAATTTGCATTATACCAATATTGAAATACCATACTGGTATTGAAATCAATATGTGAATAACTAATAATATTTAATCTCTCTTAAACACTTAGATCTACACAAATAATTAATCAGTGCTAAAGCAGTTATTCCTGATGATCTGCAAACAGAAGTTGAAATTAGATTTACAGGTATAAATAGGAGAATTTTGCCACACGTTTTCACCTGCTGTCTGGATAGGCCTTATAAAAAAGTAATAGCTATATTGTCACTCTCCCTGTGCAAGAATTACTGAAGTAATGAAGATTGTGGACACTGAGGGCTTCGTAGCTTGTTTTGTAGCCAAAAAGAGAGACTGATACTACAAAAAGAAATCTGATCTGAAGCTCAGATAAAGTGAGTTTTGCTTAACAGTTATAATATATAAATTGGATAGTTTTGTGCCCAAGGAATAAATATTGCAAGGAAACCTGTGTCAGTCAATTGATAAAATATGTTTTATCTTAGTTAGAAAAGTTCAGCAAGGTCCTAGTTCAGCAAAACACACGCATCCTGAACTCCTTTTGTTTTGAGTACTGCTTGAAATGTTTTGTTTATATGGGACCATAGATTTTATCATCCTAGCTTATCTATGAATGTGCTCTGAAAGCATGGCTGTTTGATTTTGATTCTGTTTTTTTCAGCCCATGGAATCAGTTTCCACTTCAGTTATTTAATTTTTACTATAGGCAGAAGAAGAATTCAACATTGAGAAGGGTCGCCTTGTTCAGACACAAAGGCTGAAAATCATGGAGTATTACGAAAAGAAGGAGAAACAAATTGAACAGCAAAAGAAAATGTAAGTTGCTTAGATGAAATGTCTGACCTCAGAGCCTGAGTGCTTGTTTTATCACTAATTTTATACAAAACTGGTTTTCCTTGGCAAATAGGCAAACTGTGGCCAGTAGATTTACTTCTGAGTTTCTAGTTTTTGCTGGGGAGACGTTATCAAAGATGAGCTACAATAGTATAACAGTAGGTGTGGTGAAAGAATAATTCATATTTCTTTACGTAGTTAACATCTAGAACTCTACCCTGGTCTGTTCCTCTGGGACAAATGATCATGTCAGTTTTAGTATTACTGAGTCATTACTGAAGGATGGGGTTCTGCATTGTAATAATTTGTGCTAGTTCAGAAACAGATGCAAAGAGGATAGCAGGCATTATTATTAAATATTGTAGTATTGTTGCCTTTAAACATAAAGCACACAGTTAAATGTTGCAGTGTTTCTGCCAAAGTCTGATGGATTGATCCAACTTTATCGTGCAACTTGCAGTCAGATGTCCAACCTAATGAATCAAGCAAGACTGAAGGTCCTCAAGGCAAGGGATGACCTTATTGCAGTGAGTATCTCTTTTACTAAAGACACAGAGGTTCTATTTCTACCATCTGTTAGGAAATGTTCTTAAACATTCTCTAAAGAAAAATGATTTGTGACTGAGTGGTGTTTGCTTCAGCATACAACAGTGGTTTTCCCAGCTGCTCTGAAAAGCTGTTAAGGATTTAGTCCAGTTTCACTCATCTGCTTTAGCTTTTTTTTCACAGTTTCTATTACCTCTTCTTTTAGCAAAACATGGTTCCCTGCCAGGAACATTGCAGGCAGCGTTGTATCTATCATTTGGACACTAGCATAAAGAGCAGGAACTCTGTCTTGCACAGTTGGTAGAACTTCAGAATTCTAATTGCCTAAAGCAACATATATACATTAAAGCTGGCATGGCTTAGGCAAGTGGGCTTAAAACACCAGTAAATGGGTTTTTCTGTCTCCTTTTATGGCCTTTAGTAGAAGAAAAGTTTGCTGCCTCTCTTAGTAGGTGACCAATCTGCATGTTGACATATAGTGTGAGTGATCGTTTATCAGAGCAGGCCACGCTTAGTCTTAGTCCAGGCTTACTGTGTTTATGTTATACCACATGTAGTGTATTCTCATTCTGCTCTTTATACAGCTTGCAGGTTTCCTGTTATCTCTTACCTGTCTCAGAAACAGTTTGAGTGTTCATATTCTGCTAGATGGTGCTGTTGAGCTATTGGAAAAACTGTGAGACCTGTAGAAGTGAAAATTAGAATGTTCAAAATGATGCTACCACGAAAAAGGGGAGATAGCATAAGACCATCATCAGTTTATTCATTCTTTAAACATAGTTTCAAACTTTTGATTGTATGCACAGAGAGGGGGAAGGTGGGTGGCTAAAGAGCTAACTCCATTGTGATAGTCTCTGCTGGGTAATCTCTTCCTCATCAGCTGACTCAGCCTCATGCTTCTGAGTAATGCATAACACTCTTCCTCATTTTAAGACATTTAAAGTCACATGCTGCTAGCTCGCTCTTCCCTTAACAGATCTTTGGCCTCTTTCATGAGCAAGAGATACGTGGTTCCAGAAACATTACATTACTCTAGGGTGGACAGTATAACTAGGTTTGACCATGATGTTATATTGTGATAGTCTTCTATCCTAGTACTGGTTGTGTTACGTCCTGAGGCAGGACAGTAAAGAAAGGTTTGAACCAAATCATATGATTTCTTTATCTGAAGTAATTATGATAGTTCCATTCTAAGAACTGTGCTTGAATTGATCCAAATTTCTTAAAAATCAATCTCATTTGATACTGATTTGCTGAATAAAGATAATCAAAGCCAGCTACTTCAAATCAAAAATAAGCTCTAACTTTTAAAATTTTATTTGCATTTATTTACAATTAAAAAATACCTCACCTGAGTATTGTTTGATAAAAAGCTAGATCAGATTTCTTTGCTTGACCACAAAGCTGAAAAAAAATGTTATTTGGACAACTTTATTAGTTTACATTAGGCAATGATTTACAACATATTTAGCTTGCCTGAATTAATGTTATAAGTACTATCCTTTTACTACTGAGGTCTCCCTTTTTAATGAAAAAGGAATTATTGTCAGGTTCTAGTGGGTTCAGATTGGGGCAGGGAGAGGGGAACTGTTTGGAAAGGATATTGTGACATGCACAGAGATGAAGGTCTAGCTTGGATGAACACCAGCTGGAGTGTACGTTTATGTGTTGGCAGGGTGTGATAGCTATAATAGGAGTACAGAAAGTTGGTAGGCATGAAACCAAATGCCAAACAGATGGGCTCTGCTGATCTGATTTCTTCTGAATGCAGGATTTGCTGAATGAGGCCAAGCAGAGACTTGCCAAGGTGGTGAAGGATACTGCCAGGTACCAGACGCTGCTGGATGGACTAGTTCTACAGGTAAATATTTAAATTGTAAACAGTAGATGATCATAGACCTATCCTCTTAGGTGTCTTTCTGCAAAAATAACCCACTGGAAGTTATGGTTGTATTGGATTCTAGATCAAATATTGCTGAGTGATCTTTTGATTTTTAAACAGTAATTTCTGCCCTATCTTTCGATTGTAGATTCTAAACAGGTAAGGTTGCAGCTTGTTTTGAGGTGTAAACCCTGGTATACCAAACAGCACTTCCATAAGAAGAAGAATTGCAGATAGGCATACGTACATTGTAGTGTGCACATTTAGCATGTACGCTTTAAGCTTCTGTAGTAATGGGTTGGATCAAATGCACCCTTGGCTAAAGCTGTTTCTACAAACCTAGAAGTCAGTAGTTAGTCACTTTTAAAATCTTTCTGGCATTTGAAACTTATATGAAATTTTGACATTATATAGTGTGGTATGGCACTTGTCTGTGACAGACATACAAAGCAGAAATCAAAGGTTTGTTCATCTATCATCGAGCCCTAGAAATTAACTGCTAAAAATCCAGTAAACATTGTCCAGGGTTAGTCGTGCGACCACTAGTGCCACCTTCTGGTATGAATTGATCCTGTTACTGTAAACTCACAGAAAGCAGCCAGGAGCTCTTCTGTCCTCAGTTTGACGGTGGAGTTTTCTTAATAGTGTTTCCTACCAGCTTGTGATTCCAATTCCGTGTTGTTTCTTTGTCACACCTAGGCCTGGTATTGCTGTACATCAAACAAACCTGTCTCACTCTTGCAAACTGGCCATGTCTGTCTTGACTCTTTATGTCTGATCCAGTGAGGGATCTGCACTCATCAGTACTCACAGTTGGACTGGTGACCATTGTAGGGGTCTTCCAACTGGAACTAAACCTATTCTATTCTCATATATTACTACAGGAACTGCAAGGCAGGAGCTATTTGAACAGTCATCTGGAACTACTACATGTCTTCTCCAAGACCTGCATAGGAGAATGACAGCTTGACTGCATGCTCAGTCAATGTTCCTTATGTATATGTGTACATTGTCTGGGCAACCAAACCCTAAACATACATATGTTTACTTTCAGTTGAATTCTAAACTTGAAGCTAACTAAGAATCATATTATCCGTAGTTCTAGATTCTTTCACAGATATTGGTGGTGTCCTCGCAGAATGTCTGCATGAGGTAAACCTGGGAGCAAAGAACTAAATAAAAGAGGCTGATATTGTCACATTTTAGTTTACAAATTAATTGGTTCCTTTCCTTTCTTGGGGTTAAATAGTTCTAAGACCATTTAAATGTTGACTTTCTGATACTGTAATCGTTATCTTGTGCAGGGATTTTACCAACTCCTTGAGCCCAGAATAGTTGTTCGCTGCAGGAAACAGGATCTCCCTATGGTTAAGGTAAGACACCTAGAATAGTTTAACAGTATCCTGTTTATGAAAGCTGGGACCTGACTGCAAATAGCTGCTGCTCAGATCCCATCTGTGTAACATGAAAACAAGTTCCGCTGTCTGCACTTTTACTGCAGATACAATGCAAGAGAACAAGTGTACTTTTCAAGTTGGGGTTTGTTTGCTTATTTGGAAATTACCTGGGAAACTTGAGACATTGCTACAATATCAACAATTGTGTTTGGCTCAAAAGCTGTACTGAAATACATTTGCTTAATTAAAAAGGAAAAAAAAAAGAGAGCCCTTAATGCCTTCATTTTATTACTACAAATGATTGAGTGACAAAAATCCAAGTGGTGTGTTAGCATTTGAAAGTGCTAATTGGAGTTTTTTCTTGTATCCTAGACTGCTGTGCAGAAGAGCATTCCCATTTACAAAAATGCCACAAAAAGGGATGTGGATGTTCACATTGACCAAGATAACTTCCTGCCAGAGGAAATGTAAGGGAAATTGGGAGTCTTTTGTACAGAGCACTAATTTAATGCAACTTGTCAAGCCAGAGCTCCTCCTAAAACAGTCTCAGAAAACTATGCTTGGAATATCCCCACAGTGTGTCTGCTGCTGTTCTGGTCAAATCTGACACTTCTTTGTGTTAATCAAACACAGGATCTGCAGTTTCCACCTGACAAGCACTGTCTCAATCAAAAATGTCAATAACAGTTTTGTGCAATCTCCAGCCTGATTCACCGTACTGAGGTAGAGAAGAGCTGTAGGTAGAAACTTAACTATGGCTCTTTTTTTTTTAAAGAGAGAATATAGATGTAGCCACGCTTTCTATCTCAGGATGTAGGAAAGTGAGTCATAAGGTGCTGCAGGATAATCACTTAATGGCATATGTGTCTCTTATGCCTGTAAGACACTATATAGTATGATAACATGGCACAAAGCTGTATATGTCGATAGTATGGGCCAGCAAACAGAACTTTTAGTACTCTTCCTTACTTCCCAAAATCTGAATGCTGTCTATTAAGAATAAAATACAGAGTCTGAAGTTGTTTTGAAGTGACAGATTTCATAGCTCTGCTTACAAGAGTCCTCATTAGCATGATCTAAATTGTATGTAGCTGTGGTGTCTGATAACTCCAAAGATGCGCTATGCCTCAGCTTCATTGGACCACTTTGTGCTGCTATTAAGACATGACCAAAAAAAGTTTTGGGTTTTTTTTTTTCAAAAAAATCTTCTCTATCTGTCTGACTTGTCTATAAGTGCTAATTTGAGATAATCTCTCTGCCACATTCTGACTTTGAGATGTCCCATGGATTTCACAGTTTTTTTGTTTGTTTGTTTGTTTGTTTTTTGCTTTCTAGTGCTGGAGGTGTTGAAATCTTTAACAGTGATGGTAAAATTAAGGTTTCCAATACCCTGGAAAGTCGGCTGGATCTTGTAGCCCAGCAGGTGAGTTTCTCTAACAGCCAAGGTGAACAAGATATAATTAACTAGTTTTGCCTTGTAATTAAATCCTAATGTTTCCAGTATGTACCTGTCACAATGGTGTGTGACAGATGTCAACATGGCTGATGAGTAAGAAGCTATTTTTGAATGGGAAGCAGCATATTACCTACTGTTTGTGCTTCTCTACAACAAACATGGCTTTTTTTCAGAATGATGCCTTTTCAATTAAGCACAAACATAAAACTCTAGAAATTATGATACTGAAAGACTTGTAATGACTCCACTGCAGTTGAGATGTTCAAATGCTGAGGATAACTTGAATGACTGAAGCTAGCTTGAGTATCAAACTTTGTCTGACACCTGTTATATCCTAGTGGAAAAAAAACTAGCTCTGGCATCTCTTTATGCTGCAGTATAGGCAATCCTTTAAGTCTAGAGAGTAGCTGGCAATGTGTGATCAGGTAAAGGCTTCAGAAAACTCAGATGAATTGACTTATTAATTTTGAAGCTCAGCCTGGCTATCGCACAGTGCCTGCAATGAGGAGCGTACAGCAATTTTATTGCCCATGGTGTGTAACTGATGCACTCTTTCTCAACAGATGATGCCAGAAATCAGAGTGGCTCTCTTTGGTGCTAATGCCAACAGGAAGTTTTTGGACTAAACCTCTATGAGAGAAGGTGGGATCTGTTCCACTGCCATACTGAGAGGGATGCAAAAGCATCTGCTATTTTAAAATCTTGAAAGATAACATTACCTTCTCATCCAATATCTGTTCTTCAATGGAATAATTTTGCATACCTGCTGTGCTTAGCCTCTCCACTTGTGGTTAGAATGTATTGCTTAAAGGATGTGAAGACATACATATTCATCCAGCAGTGACACTAGGAAATGGAGGCGTTTGGGCTCTTGGCTTTCCTTGCACTGTTGTGGCTCTATAAAGACAAGAGGTTCATTTAGGGTCATTCTCTTTGCTTTGGCCACATCCCTTTCAAGTTGTCTAATCTGTGAAGTAAATTGCTAAGCTGCCTGTGGGAAATCCCTTTTCAGTTAAGGTCTTCAGTGTTAGAGAGGGCATGCATTCCTTCCCAGGGTTAGTAGTGTAATTCATGTTATGTGGTCAGGCATTTTTCTGTTCTGTATATGTGATTAAAAAAAAAAGCCTGAGCCTGTAAAACTTTATTTATTAAAATAAAAATGTATCTGTGTATGGAGTTCTTTGTAGCTTCTCTCTGGGGGATGGCAGCAACCTTTAAAAAGAGGGCTTGTGTATATAAGGACTTACTACTCGAGGGCCATGTGTAATGACTTTTCTGTGAAGAATTCAAGTGTGTGGAGTAGTTTCAAGCTATTTGCTTGAGTAGTGTTGGACTGTAGGCAAGTCCTCTGAATAGGACTCTGGGATGAGCTTCATTCTCCCTAAGAAATGGATCAGTCAGTAGTTTTGCTCCCTCAATCCTCTTTTGCGAAAGAGAGCTAGAGTAACACAACTGCACTGCTTGAATAAAACAAATACAATCCATTTCCAGTTATGGGTTGGTTGCTTCTGTGCAGGAGCTCCAAACCATACTCCTTCAGTAATTGTGTTTAAGGACTTGAAGAACAGCAGCTGACAGTTGCAACTGTTCTCTCTGTTGTTAGTAATTAATTTAAATAGCAGTAACATAACTATATTAATCTACTAATCCATTAATTTTTACTAACGCTTACTTCTCCTTTGCTTCTGCAGTGCTGACTAGTGTTGTCTCCACCTTCTGTGGTGTGGGACAGAAAAATTCTTGAGTTGACTTTCCATACAACAAGCCTCTGCCAGAATACCTGACTCTTCACCTCACTAGTGCTCAATTCTGAAACTTGTTTCATGGAAATAAGAAACTGCTCAAATGAATTACTGCTTGAATATGTTTTGAAATCATCATCTCCAAGTAATGCAGTGATTCAGGAATGGTAGGAATTTTACATTGTGCCATGAAGAATACTTGCCAAGCTGCAGCAGCACTGCTTTATGCAGTGTTTTTGACCGAAGGCCCTTTCTTCTCAAGCTGAGGTGCATGCCCTCTGGTAATGTAAAGGCTAAATGCTCAATAAGCCTTTCACTGCCTCATTTCTCTAAAATGGAGATTGACTGCTAAGAAAATCCTGAATCCCAACTTTTTTTTTTTTTCCCCTCTTGCAAAACAAGAATATTTAGCAAGGTTGGGTGTTTTGGTTTTAGCTGCTCTTCACTGTTGCGTTTGGGCACCAGTTCTTGTTTTCCACGCAGATCGTTTATGGTATCTATTCTTCTAGTGCTTTTCTTTTCAATACTTGGTTCTATGACTGGGCAATAAATGTATCTGAACTAAAGTCCTACTCTTTGTAGATTTTTGGGTAACATTTACAGCTTTCATCTTTGCAGCTGTCAAGTGATCAAGCTTCCTGACTGGGCTCTAGTTTTGTCACCTGTATAGAAAGAAAAGCCTTGGCACATGCATGCTTAGCTGTTGTGTTTCCTGAGTCAAATAGGACTTTTTGCAACAGATTTGGTTCGGTCCTTTCCTGTAGTTTCAGCCAGCATGTCAATAGGCTCTCCATCAATGCTTTAGCTGAACTTATTTGGGCCCTTATTTTCTTTACAGCTAGTGCTAGGAACAAAAAACTCTAAATGGTGAAAGTGAGTGCACTATATGGAAATAAAATGTTGAGGGATGAGACAAAAGAAGGTTACTAATCTTTGATAGGTGACATGCACTGGGAATATTTGCTCCAATGCTTGATGGAAAAAAGCTTCAAACAGGTCATAAGATCATCCCCAAAGAAGTGAGTGGCCTACATTCAGCCATCATCATTCGAAAGTAAGCTTTTACATTGTCATAGTGCTGCTGCTTCCCCTGGAAAACTGACCCAGGCAATGGTGTAATGCATATAGATAAAACTGCAGGCAGAAGAAGCTAAAGGTTGGG
Organism: Megaceryle torquata; assembly: GCA_024611175.1. NCBI lineage: Eukaryota > Metazoa > Chordata > Aves > Coraciiformes > Cerylidae > Megaceryle > Megaceryle torquata. The sequence goes on along the minus strand of JANIJG010018294.1, from coordinate 45,467 downwards.
ACACAGAGGCAGATGGCTCTGTTGTACATCATTCCACGGTGATGGGCCATATTACATTATCTTGTGGTAGGTTTTATTCAGCAAAAAGAATTTGTATGAGAAGTTATCAACAAATTCTCTGATACCAATAACATTACAAAGAACATTTCTTTTTACCATTTCTGATGGTTTGCTACTTTCATGAACATAGCAAGACCTTCCCAAATCCAGATCTTTTGTATTTTTGAAAAGCAAAATAACATTTCTCATGACTGTGGATCTCATAGTGGAAGATACTGGAGCTGCAATTTGCTATTTCCTCTGTTAGCTTTTTATCTTCTTTTGTCTCTTCCTATGCAGAAAAGAGGAAGAAATAACCCCTGTCCTAACTGCATACAAAAATTAGCCACCTCAGGAGTGCTTGCAGTGTTAGTCACGTGGGCAGCATTGTTTCAAAGCAGGTTCTCAAGAAACAGTATGAACACTTAGTTTAAGAGAATTGCAGGCACTGTTTGCTTGAACCCTGCACTGGCAGTTCCCTGCAAGTGTACTAGAGGAAAGCACCGACTAATTTTAATCTTGGGACAACCCCAGGAGAAAATTGGGTTACAAAGAATAATGTCTGCATTACTTGTAACATCTTTGTCCTTCATCCCAGGTAAGAGGGGCTGATAACAAACTTGATTACCTTTATAAATGCAGAGAAAAACAGGAATATCCCATCTCCAGGTTTACCTGCTGTCTTCACCCAAGCTTCTTTCCAGCATTTGGACACCAGTTTTTACAAGTAATGCATGATACAAAAGCAGCGTTTTGGGTGGGTTTCAGAGTTCCTGCTGGAGTGCTGTTACAGCGCTGTTTTATCATCTGAACCCTACTGCTGATTTAAGCAAATGAAGTAGGACGCACAATTATTTTTTCCTGCTGATTTACCTGATGACCTAGGGCAAATCAATGAGGATATTGATTTTTATTCATCTTTGTATAAGCATGCAAAATATTCCAGCTGGGTGTAGTAAACAAGACCTGAGCCAGATCAGCACGTTAAGGAGCTGGACAAGTACAGGGAGCAAAGGAGGCATTAAATCAGGGTTCAGGTAAAAGAATTAAGTTGTAATGAGACAGGCAAGCACTGCAGATTAATGGAGAGCACAGAGCTGGTTCTGTCTAGTGCTGGAAAAGGAGTTAGGGAAATAGATAATCTTGCACTTGCTCTTCACAGTTGGCAATGGAAAATTTAAGACCAGGTTTGACACTAAATGATCAGCAGAGGACTTAAAATGTTACTGCACATCTGAGTCATAACCCCTTTCTTAGTACTTATTTTTCATGCTGAGAGGTATTAACGTTAATCAGAGAGACACGTGGTATAAATGATCCCTGGAGGTGCACACAGGTGTCAAGGTGAGAGAAAGGCTAGAAGAAAACAACCAGAAAGTACCGAGGGTCTTTATTAAGCCAGTAACAGTTGATAGAGCTATAACTTCTGAAAGGAAGCTCTGAGCTGGCTGTCAGGGGGTGAGTGATACCAATCAGAAGACTGGGACAGGGAGAGCATGCTTTAGAGAAGCTGTTGAAGTGCCCAGCTCCCACCTGAGAGCCAGTCTTGGAGGAAGGCACAGCTGTATTTTCCATAACAAGCCTTGTTTAAAAGCTAGCAGCAAGAATACAGCTTTAGGCTGAACCTTGGCAGGAGGCTCAGCCACAGGTCTTCGGGCGTTCACTGTCCAGAGGAGTCACAGATCCCAGTGTGCAGCTGGAGGCAGGCTGGCAGGAGGAGCATACCTTGCTTGTTGCATGCCCCTGTCTTGATGTGCTGATGTTAGCAAGCAATGGGAAATAAGTAACAGAAGAATATGCACCCCTGTCAGAAAACAGAAGGGTGTTGATAATACCCTACACAGACCAATAGTGTATGTGGTACAATGAGGCTGGAGCCATCTCTACAGATCTGCAGCCTCTGCTGAAAGTAGTCTGGGAGATTAAGAGAAAATGACCCATTTATTTAATTCCAAAGGAATTGCAGTAAGTGAAGAACAGAAAAATTAGGAAATAAAAGCAAACTACCCCAGAGGAAAATTCAAAGCAAAAAAGTTTTCATTTGTTAAGTGAACTCCAAGCTGCTATTCAGGAGAGGAAAGACTTGAAAGTGCAGTAAAGCAACTTGGCAAAAGGTGTTTAGCCCTGAGCAAGAGCCCAGATGGACTGCAGCGCGGTTTGGCTGCATTTGCCATTTGATAGGGGCAGCTGAGGGTGGGGACCCTCATACTGCTTCTCAAACATGTTTGCAGGAAACAGGCCATGACAAGACAGTCTTTCTAGGGCTGGGAAGTTCCTGCTGCTCTCAGCCAAGGTAGAACAGGCTGGGAAACCCCAAATCTGTCTTCCTAGGCATCTCAGAGTATCCCATACCTCTTTGGCTTTGCTTTAGAGAAAGCAATAAAAACATCTGTGCAGGAGCATTCTCAGGTTAAGAATATACTGACAAGGTGCCAAAAAAGTGTCATTTCCCAGCCCATGTTACATGATGGATATCAAAAGCTGTGGAAATCAAGGCTACCGCATTATTTTAGGTAGTTCAAGGCTGATGTGTTGTGAGAGACTGCACAGTGAAACTATTAGGGGTGGTCCCTCCCAGCATTTCTGAAGGCCCTTTCCCAGCCTGTATCCAAGAGTGTTCATATGAGGTCAGCTCCTTTTTTCCAGACAGTCCCTGGCCCACACATTCCCTACCTAAACATCAAGTTGACTGCACATACCCAACTTAGCACCAACTGCAACTCCTGGGACTGTTCAGGAGCCTGCATTTTATCCTACCATCAGCAGAAAGATCCTTATTTTTCTCATGAAGCCATTCAGTAGAAGCCTTTTAACAGAGGGATTGGAAAATCACTAGTTTCTGAGCAACTTTGACTTTTAGCATGAATCTCTAAGATCTAAAAGATTTGTTGCCTCCCAAGACAGCTGCAGGGCATACAGGAATCACAGAACATTAGGGGTTGGAAAGGACCTCGAAAGATCATCTAGCCCAAAACACCTGCTAGAGCAGGATCAGGTCACACAGGAACACGTCCAGGCAGGTTTTAAATATCTCCAGAGGAGACTCCACAACCTCTCCAGGCAGCCTGTTCTCTGTCAGAGAGAACTCTCTCAGTGTTCCATCACTCTCACTGTGAAAAAGTTTTTCCTTATGTTTACCAGAGAAGTTCACACTTTCTTCTGCTTCCTCTATTGGATGCTGGCTGCCCATGTGCATTCTTTAGCCCTCTGTATTAGCAAAGCCATTTCTTTCCCCCAGCTGATCGCTGCTGGTATAGAGCTGCCACCCCGGAGTATCTACAGCCTCATGATACTCTCCATGGCTGCAGGGTATCAAATATGGAGGCCTCATCTTGCATCTGTATGGAAGGGGACAGGAACAGGCAAAACCAGTTAGCTTGCCCTAGCTGGTGAGCTGAACACAAATAAGAGAGAAGGACACATTGAAGTGTTCTTGGCATGTGGAGAAAGGGTGGTGCTTGACCTTCAGAGTGTTACAGCAGGACCAAGGATCCTCACTATTGGCAACAAAATGCTAGAAGTTAGCCCCAAAGCCACTCCTGAGTGGGAGCACAAGAAGGTTATTAATCTGTCGAAAGCTGAAATGATGAGTATTTACACACACACACACACAATGTTGAGCAGTTTAAGTGCAGCCACTTGTTTCACACTTCTGCTCTGAGCTCCAAATGCTCTGAAAGAAGACAGCAGCATCACTAGGCGGGGCTGGGACAGCAGCAATTGGGAGACTCCTCTCACTTGCTGCCTGGGTGATTTCCCAGACATCCCTGCCACCACCTCTGTGGGGTAGGACTGCAGAGCCCTCACCGAGGCACACAGGGCTTATGGAGGACAGTGCATCCTCACACCAAAACAATTCCTGACACAGCACCAAGCAATGGCCCATCTGTGTCTTTGCACCTCTCCAGTGCAAAGCAGGTTTCACCCCATCTCCCAGGATCCTGAAGCTGAATTTCCAGCATCTTCAGGACACAAGCAAATCCTGGTCACCGAGTCACAGCTCCTCTCCCAGCCACCACCTTCTCAACTTTCTGCAGAGGACAGCCCAGGCAGCGCTGCACCACAGGCACACAGACTGAAAGACACTTCTTTCCCAGATATACTGGTAGCACCCACCCCTGCACTCACAGGTCTTCTCCCTGGTTCCCTGCTCCCAAAACACTCTCACCTGGCAGCAGCAGTGCTTCTTGTCTCAAGGCATGAGAAGCCAAAAATTCAGTAGACAAATCAAATATTCTGTATCAGAAATAGAAATTCCTTACTGACTTAAGCTGGTGATCAGCTTTGTGTCATGAAGCTCAAGACAGTTCTGAGAGGCTTGTTGTCTTGTTTTTTTAAATCACTTAGAACTAGGGTACAATTTCATAATGCTTTTAAACACAGAGGTATTTCTTTATTCAAGAAACAAACAATCTATGAATCAAGAAACAAACAATCTATGAATCAAGAAACAAACAATCTGAGTGATTTTTTTAAATCACTTAGAACTAGGGTATAATTTCACAATGCTTTTAAACACAGAGGTATTTCTTTATTCAAGAAACAAACAAACAAAAAAGTAGTGGCTTCTCAAACAAAGAAATCAAGTGGCTTCTCAGATACCCTGCAATGAGCTCCACAGATTACTTAGGTATTGGTTAAAAAGGCTTTATAATAGATGTGCTTGTTAAGCACCATAATATTTCAATACTAGGCTAAATGGGGGTTATTAAAGCAATTATTTAATCATTTACTAATGGTTATCCTCTTTACTTAGGTCTAAATGCTGCCCAGACAGGCAAGACTCCACACACCTCGTGTGTAGAGCCAGCAGCCCCATGTAATTCCTGCATATTTGTGTGCCGATCAGTAACGCTCATGGAGCAACAAGATCTGCTGAGCAGGCAGCATCACTGGAGTTTAGGAATATGCACAAGAGAATTGGTACCACCAAGGATGTCCATGGCCCACCTGTGGCAATAAAGCACATGGAGGAATCTCTCTGACATGTTATGTCCAGGAGGAACCATTCTTGACTAAGCACTCGAGCACTTCATCACTCCTGCTCTAAAGTCTTTGTGTTTTGAAATTTTCAACCCAGAGCGACAACAAGTACTGCTGCAATACAGGTTAAAGGTGCTAACCTATTAAAAACAATTAAAACTGTTATTACTCCAGCTATCTCAATGCCATTCTGCAGCAGAATATTCCTCATCCTCGTACACATTATGCTGGCAGTCACAAAGTGGTTGCTTTTATCCAACCTGAAGTATTTGCCTTTCAGTTCCACTACGTGACCTTGTGTGAAGTAATCTGGAGTTGTCAAGTAAATTGGAGCAACCATCTGGCTTTTTTTCTGTTCCTTATTTAATCTATTGCTACAATAGCTCCCTGTATCTGATCTATTTTATTGCTCTCTCTACTCCTCAACCCTTTTTCCATTTGCATCTCCCTTTTTCATTAAGCACCAGCTATGTGCCAGGACTGGAAGCAATAGCTGCGTGCACTGGTGAGGTGGCCAGACTGGAGATGGCTCTTTCATTGCTGCCATGGTGTGCTGGCAGCAGGCTGGTGTCCATCCCCTGGTCCAGAGCATCAGACCAGGGCCCTCCACCCCTGTGGAGACAGGCTGGCCACCCACTGGGTACCACCATTGCCTCTAGCCATTAGGGAGGCAGGAGGGGCATGGTTGTGCCTGGTGGCATTCACAGGTCTGTTGTACCTGCTATGGCTTTGGATTCATCTAAACATCTCCCACAGCAGCTATAGGTTGCAGGTACATACGTTAACTGTAGCTAACGAGCTTGTGCTTTTCCAAACCAGTGGCTGGCAGGAGCTGGTCCATCCAGGCAAGAGGCAGCTGAGCTGCACTGTGTGCTGAGGACACCTGAAATACAGGTGGACAAAACAAAGTGAGCTTTGCACTTGCACAGTCTCTGTGCCTAAGGTCCCCATAAGCCTCCTGACCCCTCATTAGGTAATGGCAGGTAAAAGAGGAGCAAGGCCAACCCTTGGAGAAAGTCCTTGGAGCTGACCAAAGCTCGGATACTTTATTTCTGTAAAGTGTTCTCCACGCTGCTGAGCGAGTTGCTGGCATTCGGCACCCTTCATTGCTTTGATTTTTAACCTTCTGCCTGGTGATTTAGGCCAGTGGGCTCCAAACTTTTTAGACTGTGCCCTCCTGGTAAAAGCAAATACACTGGGGGGCATAGACCCCCTATATATATATATATATATATGTGTGTACTACTGTACTGTACTAACATTATTTACATTATAAAACACAGAGAGAAACTAGAAATTAAAAAAGCGAGATATAAAGCTGAAAAAATATTATTTATCAATAGTACAAACAGTATTTTCTTCCTGCATCCCAGTGGTGTTTTCTTCTGAATGCACCCCACTTTGGAGACTGCTGATGTACCAAAAAGTCTTTCTGTGGTGTTGGGTGTAGCAACCCCTGTGCTGGAGGCATTGCCTTACTGTCCCCAGTGTATCTTGAAGGTCTCAGGGCTACACTAGAGGCTGAGACTGGGAAACTCCTCCAGGACTATAAAGGCATAAGAGGGCTGCAGCTGCAGAAGTTTGCAGGGGGATAAGGTGGGAGTCTCGGAGGGGGTTCCTGGTCACCATGTGGAGCTGTAGCACCGCTCAGCTGTGCAGGGTGGGGTGGGAGGTACAGGGCTACCACAGAGCCCCCTCACAGGTGACAGGTCCCTTTGCCTCCCACACCAAGAAGCAGCAAATCCCAGAGGCAGGGAAGTGGGACAGAAACCCCCGAGGCATGCCATAGTGTCATCACCCCTCCCCCCACACACACACTGGATGCGGTTAGTGGGAGCAAAGGGAGCCAGTCTCTGCTGGCGTGGTCTGGGCTGCGGGTGTGCCAAAGGCTAAGGGGCATTTGGAAAGCAAGCAAAGGAAGATATTTTGGACAGAAGATAGAGAGCATAAGTCTTTGCTTCCCAAAAGGGGCAGGGGTGGTGGTGTGTGCACACATGAATGGAGGATGCAGTGCGGAGCAACTTTAATCTCCCAGGACATCTGGCATGTGGGCATCCACCATACATCTGCCTATAGGGCAGGCCCAGAGACAAGCTTAACTGGGAGAGGGGGATGAAGGCACAAAGAAAGATGCTCCCAGTTTCTCATGCTCTGTGCACCCTCTCCTGCAAAGCGGGGGGGTGGCATCAGCCCTAGAAAGGCAGCTGCTGGAGGAGCCAAGTGGCATCCAGCCCAGGCTCCCCCTGTTCTCACACCAGCCAGTGCCCTGTGGGAAGCTCTGGGGTGACAGCCTTGGCCCCCCAAACCACTCTGAGCAATGTGGGAGCTGTGATTAAGGCATGGAGGGGCTCCTACGCTGGAAAGAGAGCAGCTAAAGCAGACCCTGGGGAAAGGAGACTGAGCTCTGGGGTTCATACCCTATAGTTCATTTCAGTGGGGCCTGAAAATGGGCACTCTGAACCCAGATGGCACAACATGTCCCCTGGGACAGGCACGGGGTGATGGTCAGGGTGGTGAGGAGAAGCTGTGTTTGATGTTTTGGTGGTGATGGACTCTAAATGCCAGGAGGCCTGGGGTCAGCACCCAGGGTACAAAAATCTCCTGCATAACAGCTCGAGCCTGCAACTGCTGTCCCAGTTCAGCTGCAGTGGTGGTTACTGGGTGGTAGGTTGTCAAAGATGTTGTCCCAGCACCGCTGGCTCAAGTATTTTGAAAAAGAGATTTGTTTACCAGGGAAAGGGGTTTGTTTCCCCTTGCCGTGCAAGCAGAAAAGACATTCAAGTTTTTCTTTACAAGCAACATTTTAAAGTGAAAGATGACTGTCAAATAACATCACCTGCAGCTTGACAAACACAGAAACCAGCTCTGCCTAGTGTACCAGGATCACGAGCTTTGGCAATAAGTGCTGCTGGCAGGTTTTGTGGGGCTGAATGGGGTACTTCTGTCTCCACTGAGAGTAGCAGCCCTGTCCCTGCGAGGCCTCCAGACCGGGGCAGCTTTCCCTGAACTGCTGCAGTAGAGTGTGACCCACCACGTCCACCCCACTGACAAATTACAGGCATCTCCATTGCACGATGCCCGTTGTTGCACACATGTGATGGTGGCTGGCACACGCTCCCTTGTGTTTGTCGCTGCCTTCCCAGACCCAACTTCTGTCTCGTGGTGGGTTGCACCAGCAAAACAGGCCCTGGGCTGACCCCTACAAAAGGGCTGTTTCAGTGGTAGGGTTCATTCCTTTCCACCCGGAGAAGAAGCTGCCCCTAGCCCTGCCCAGGATGTTCTCTCAATGGCATAGCCTGGTGACAGGGGGCTTAGCTCTCTGCCAGGGTTTAATCTCAGTCAGCAATGTACACCACACACCTGCTTGCTCACTGTCTTCCCTGGTGGGATGGGGGAGAGAATCGGAAGAATAAAATGAGAAAACGCTGAGATAAAGACAGTTTAATAGGTACAGCAAAAGCTGCACAGGCAAGCAAAGTGAGATTAGGCATTCACTCACCACTTCCCATTGGCAGCCATCTCCAGGAAAGCATCTCAGGGGATGCCACCACTGTACTTGCTCCATAACAGCCTCCCTGCACCTAGAGGAAAGCAATCATATGTTGCATGCTCCCAAAGTTGTCTCACATTTTAGGCTCTCACTACCAGCAACCACTGAGACCTGCAGGGCAAAGAGTGGGAGGCATGTCAGCCAGGGGTGCAGATGTGGGGTTTGGTGAGCTGGGCTGGCTCTTGGGGAGGTGGGTGCTGAGCCAGGTGTTGGACAAATGCATGCAAACAAAGGTAGATAAGAGGTTTGGGTTTGGTGTAAGTCAGGTAGAGGGCACAGAGAGAGAAAAAACAGAGTGGGAGAAGAGAGCTGCAGGGGAGAAGTGACACTGGCATCCAGGCATGCAGGCTACAAAGCGTGACAGCAATTGACGTAGGAGAGGGTGATGCCAACAAAGAGGTCTGGTTTGTCTTCTACAGACTTTCTGAGGGATTCATGCATGCCTCCCTCTTCCTAGTCTGAGAAGCTACCTCCCACAGCATAAGGTTTTTAGTTTGAGGTGTAAAAGGTCTTTCCCTTCCCTCCTCCTCCTCCCAGAGCTCAACAGACCTTCATCAAATAAAGAACTAAGCAACATATATCCACATCAAGGTCTGCTGTGCCTTGAAATCAGCACACAGCTCCTTCTGAGGAAAAGATGTACCGTGCAAGTGGTCAAGCTGGAAAGAATGGTCTGGATGTTGCAAGGTCATGTTTAGTGTTACACAAGGGGACAGGCAAAATATTGCAACCCCTTCTTCTGACCTCAAAATCTACAGGGTCTCTGAGGGCTTGAGTGGTGACAGAGTAGCTTCCCAAGGGAACCAGTATCTAGCATCAGGGAAGTAGGTTAGGATGTGTTTCCCTAGGGAAGTGGAGATCAGAGGGAGGGGAGATGGGGGCAGGCAGCCAAGGGAATCTGGGGTAGACTGGTATGCACAGGCTGCATCTCCTCGGGGGAGAAGCTTTCATATGCAGGTATGTGTTCAAAGGGGACACCCGGGTGCTGGGGGAACACGTGTTCCTGGGATGAATTGCCCCCCTGGGAACTTGAGTGGAGAGGCAGGCACCTGCAGGAGACATTTCCCAGGGGATGGTTCTAGTTTGCCACTGATTTTCCTAACAAAACACGCAAGATCTTCCAGAAACTCATACAGCCTGGAAATGCCAGGGATCATTAGTGGACAGAGCTTTGAAGGCAATAAATCTGCTGGCATCTCCCATTTTGTCCAAGATTCTGCCTAAAGTATGGTCCTGATGCAGCTGGCTGGGGTCCGCAGGGCTGGTTCTAGACACAAGCCTTACAAGACATCTTTCCCCACTCTGCTGATGCAGCAAATCACAATCCAGCATCCCCATCAGGAAAGAAAATTAAAGCAACCTCTCAAATCTCACTGGCAGGAGTGTACTGCGTGGCACAGGCAGTGCAGTTTCCCTCCCTGAATCCCCCATTATGAAGCTTGAACTGCCAGCTGAGCCAGCAGCAAGGTGTCCCCCCTGCCTCTTGACCAAACCCAAGGGGCAAAGCAGTGTCCTTGAGCCCCCCTGCCTCTCGTAAAGGCATCTCTTTCCCCTGCTCTCAGCACAGGCCAGGCAAGGGTTTGATGGATTGCGATCCTCCTCCACCATGGTCAAAACAAAGGTCACGGCCCGAGGAAATTGCAAACAACTTTTGCCCACCAGCCCCGGAAGAACGGGTGCGTTTGTGACAAGGGGGTGAGTGAACTTTTTACGATCCCTCCACCCTGTCCATCTCATTGGGAAAGGAATTTTAAAAAGTCACCAGGGAACATGTGGCCTCCCTGTGCTGACAGAGGAGATGGGGGCAGCCCTGAGATGCTGCTCCAGGCCTGTTGTGAGCCCCCTTCCTGTCCCACTTTCTCCTTCTCTGGCAAAGATGCTCTGGCTCCTTTCTGCTGGGCAAGAACACAGCCCTCAGGAGTCCTCATTTGGGGGACAGCCTTTAGGGCTCTTGGTACAGTGCTGAACAAGTCTGCATTTTCTGTTAGTGCTTGGGACACCCTAACATGCATTACATATGTGTATAAATATATATACACCACAACACTGCACCCTCAGACTGAGCTCATGGCTGTGAGCAAAGTGTTTGGATCCATTTCCATCACCCAGGGACACAGGCTGCCCCACCAGGTGAGTTGGCTTTGTTTTGCCTTTCTGTGCTTGTGCTTCCCCTACCAAATGAAAATTGCAGCTTTGAGAGCTGGAGGGATACAGGGAGGTCCATCCCGGTTGCCCCGGCAGCCCCCACCCACCGCGCCCGCCACACGGGCAGCAGCAATCCAGCAAAGGGTGCATTAATGCAAGCGCCCGATACTGAACA
>JANIJG010018294.1:9280-34475 GCA_024611175.1 Megaceryle torquata | reverse complement strand
ACGCCAACCCACCCAACACACAAAAATAAAGCATTCTCGTGCGAATGGAGCCAAACAACACGACGCCCCCTCCCCCCCCCCCCCCCCCCCCCCCCCCCCCCAGGAGAAACCCATCTACTTTGAAAAGTTGCATTTGACATCATAGAAGAAAAATCAAAATCTTGAAATTATTAGTAGATACATTTTTTTCTAATTCCTGTAACAAAACAAAACATTGCAAGGAGAAACCATTCATTTTAGCCCAAATCCAAGTCCTCCTGAGCTACTCCAAAAGTCCTGCCTTCCTGTAAGATGTGGTGTCTCCCATGCTAAAGTGCAGTAGGAAAATTCAAGACAGGAGCTTTATCTTCAGGATTCTTTATTTTTAGGGAAATACACAAAACAAAACAAATGAATCCTTCCTAAAACACTGATGAGTGCCAAGAGCACTCCAGTTCTTCCCTTGCCATTAGGCATCCCCCAAAGGTGCACCACCCATCAGCTTTAGCAAAACCTTCCTGGAGCTGGGGCTTGCCCAAGGGCTGCCCCATGATGAAGGCAAGAGTCTGCTATTTATCTCCACACTGAACTGGGCACTAAACTGGTCCCCATTGAAACCGATTTGTTCACCCATCCCTGATTCAAGCTTTCATAGATTGGTGAGCTGCTCTGAGATGCCTGGACAAAAAGTTGGAGGTGGAAAGCATCCCAGTTCTCAGGGAGGAGGCTAGAAAGGAAGTCGAGAATTTAAAGCCTCACTCTAAGAGCCCAAGAAAGCTCATTCTTAGTCCAGGGAGGTAGTTTTGCTAATCCACGGAGGGAAGGAAGGAGAAGAAACAAGAATTGTGGACAGCAGAAAGTAGGAAGAAATGGAAGAAGTTAGGGGGACACGTGGCCTGGCTTGGTAGCGCCTGTTACACTCACGATAGCATCTTGTCAAGGTCAAGACGTGGCATTTCCTATAGCACAGATAAGCTTTGTCTTCGCCTGGGCTGTAAGGCAGGTCTAAAAGCAGCAACTTTCCGCCCCTTCCCTGGGACTGGTTCCAATTAGCACTGGCTCTGCTCAGCGCCAGCTTAGCCCCAGGATTAGAAATCTCCCCCTGCCAATCCCCTCTGACCCAAACGCTTCCTGGGACTGATGGGGCAACCAAATTCCTCCCCTTCCTAAATTGGACAGCTTGCTCTTGTCACCCCGAACTCTGGCCCCTGCAGGGCCGGGTTTGGGGGAGGGTAGAGGGGGAAGGGGGATATGTGACAGAGAGCAGCCCTTTGCCTGCTCCTGGGAACAACGTACCTCACCCGGGCTTGGAGAAGCCAACGCCCTCAAACAGCCTTTACAGGGCCTGGAGCTGCAGCCATGACAAGAACTGCCCACTGGAATGCCTGGCTTCACTCACCTGCTGGGCAGCAGTGGCAGGTCTTGACACCTGGCTGGTAGCTTTCCAGTGCTTGGCTCTGGGGTGCTCAAGGTTCAGCAGATCACATCTCGGGCTCCTCCAAATGCCCAGGGGTGGGAAGGTGCCAACACGTGCCCCTGAGGGCTTCTTTGCCCATAAAATATGCAAGTATGTGGCAGGATAAGTCACTCTCAGACTAAGCCATGGAAGGTGAAGCGAGTCCCTGAACAGCCCCAGGAGAGGGATGCCCTGGGGATTTAGTCAGCTCTTGAACAGTTCATTCACTGGGGCTCATTTACCTATCTTTGTAAATTGATGGTGGCCTGAGGGGATAGATCCTGCTTAGGGTGCACAGAAGAAGAGTTATGATGACAGGATGAGGCCCCTGATTTGGCCAGCAAGTGTTGGGCCCTGCATCACAGACAAATGTTTTGTGTGCCTCTTTGCAGGGACAGCTTTAGTGCTGAGGGAACGGGGAACACCCTGGGCTTGGGAGCAGCCCCAGCCCCCGTGAGGCTCCTGCAGGAGGGGCAGATGGACCCCATGGCAGAAGCAAGCTACGGTGCAAAGCTGTTTTGTTAGGAGGAGATGTGAGCAAGAGCATCTGTTGCCAGCCTTGGGGGAGATTTCACCAGCTAGTGTTGGAGAGGAAAGGGAAAGGGCGCTCAGTGTGCACCTGGGAGCCTTCTGCTGTTCATCCACCCCTCATGCTCTCTTTTGCTGGCACCAACTTTGAAGGAAAAAAAATCATCTTGATTTTGTCCTGATGCAAGGCTGTGGAATTAGCAAAATTGAGCAAATTATTTACTCAGGGACAAGCTGAGCCAGGGCCAAGTGCAAGCTGTCTCCATGCACCTACAGCAGGCACAGCATGAAATGATGTGACCAGTTCCCAGTTTTGATGCCTAAAGCCCCGTGAGGGGATTGTTCAACACCTCTCTGCTTGGATGGCTGCAAACACTGCCCCATCTCATATGGGAGATTTAATAAACAGCAAACGACAAGCACTCTATTGGGTCCAGTACAGATCTGGAGCACGCACATGAGCTCAAAAGGCTTCCCAAGCCTCCAACAGCCCCTGAGGGCCATCAAAGCCTATATACTGCACCCAAGCAGCACAAAGGGGAACTACAGAGGCTACATCAGTTCCTCCTTCACAGCAGCATCACTCCATAGGCTTTACTTTAGGACAGTCACCCTTGATAATGCAGAGAGGTTTGGGGGGAGTGTGGGGGAAGGGGGTACCTGCAGCCCAGGATCACAGTGTGTTTTGGGGAGGAAGGCAGGCTTTCCAGCACACCTGAGCTGCAGGTTTTTCTGCAGCCCACCAGGGGTTCGGGGAAAGCAGTGACACCATCTCATTTCCACAGTTGGGTTGTTCAGCGTCAGACAGCTGTGGTTGGGAAGGGGAAACGATCCCAATTAGCTTTCCAGGTGCTCTCCTGTAATCGGATTTCAGGTGGTATAATCACATCTGACTGCAGTCCAGGGCTTTGTCTCTCTGATAAAAACCCTCTGTGCTCCTCTCCCGCCCCTATCCGCTCCCCACCCCCCATTAACAAAGGAAGAGGGAGACCATCCAGGAGACAAGAAAACACACATACGGCAAGGGTGATTGCTATTTTAAGAACATACTTTATACAAAATAACCGATTCATATGGAAATAAAATCTACAGACCTCCAAGGATCAAGCTTTTAAAAAAGTTCTTTAAAAAAATTACCCAACACACAGTATTAAACTAACTATTGAGGTAACTGTCGCTCTTGGGGAACAAAGGTAATCAGCAGACCAAGACAAAATATACACAATATAAAAATAAATAGCATTCCCCTTTCCAGTATCGACCAGGAAAGTTCACACAACTTTGCAGCAGCAGGAGAGAGAAGAGGATCCCTGACACTGTGCTCTACAGGATGGGGAGGGAGGTGGGGACGAGAGCTGAGGCTCCTGGGCAGCAGGCGATGGAGAGATGCAGCACCTGAGCCCCTGCTGGGGGAGAGAAGTACTGGGGTGACCAACTCCAGCATGAACTCTTTTTTGCACTAAGAAATTCAGGCTATCAAATCCAACCTTTCCTAAACAACATGGGCAACCATCCCACTCAGTTTATAGCCAAGCCAAAGATGAGCAGAACCAGCTCTAGAGTGTTAGGTTACCACCACCCATCAAAACGCCCCAGTGCAGAGCCCCATACAGGTCAGATTCCCCCCACTGAGGGATGCAGACAGGGATTGTTTTCACAGCTTGGAATAGAAGGTCTCTGATGCAGCATCAGCTCAGTCTCCTGTTGCCCTGGAACAGTTGCAAGCAGTTGACAAGGGCCAGGCTTTTGCCTCTGTGGCCACTAACCTTCTCCCCACCCAAAAACGAAAAGCACAGCAACATAAGAACAGCCTCACCCAAAAAGAGAAAGGCCCCCGTTTTCTCCTTGTGCCCCCGACAGACAGATTACATTCTTTACAAACTTACAATAATACAAAAAATAATAAAATAAAAAAAATAAATCCCAACATCATTGAACTTTAGAAAAATGGACATAGTGGCATAGGCTCTCCTGCTACCTCCCTCATCAATGCCAAGTGAAGCAGCAGTGGGTTGCTCTCCTCCCTCAGTGGGATTAAACCAGCAGTGTACCCACTCCTTGCTTGGCAGCAGCAGGCACTCCTCTTCCATATGCTCTGCTTTGTGGATTGACATTCAACTTTACCAACTCGCTCCCTTCCCTTTCTACCTTCCCAAACACAGAAACAGCAACCAGCTCTCTCCTGGCTACCTAAATCAACCCAACAGTCGCTGGGAAAGCAGGAATGTGGCGTAGATAAAATGCAGGGCCACAGAAAGCACCTTGATTCCCAATCAAACTGTGAAGCCCCCCAGTTTATTTCATAGGCATCTGCTCCCTGAAACAATGTGGGAAGGTCAAAGTTGCACTGCTGCATGTTATTATTGCTCAGAAAAAGTCAGGCAGCGGTGTTCATTGATCAAGGAAGAGAGGCAACAGTTTTCATGGTTGTACACAGTATATATTTTTAACCTAAGCCCCATTTGGAGGTAGACATGCCAGGATCGTGTGTAGGAGCCCTGCAGAAAAGCCAGGAGCAAACCCTTATGCTGTCAGAGGGACAGACATTGCCATGTCAGGGTGGCAAAACCCAGGGATATGCAAGAGAACACCAGTGAGCCACCGAGGACACCTTAATTTCAGGAGGAGAGTAAATGTGAACTCCCCACTTGCTTTCTATATGCATGTGCAAAGGAGACAGCTGGCAAGTTCAACCTTCTGCCCTTCTACTGATGTGGGCAGTGAGCTTTCATCTCTGCACTTGACAGCAACGAACTGCAGCAAAGTGAGCAGAGGGAAGGAAACTTGAAAGCTAGGAAGCAAGGAGAGAGGAAGTGGTGGCATAAGACAAAAAAGGGGATCAGAGGACTTTCCAGGCTAAAAGTTGAGGCCTGAGCTCCTGTAGCTGCCTGGCTGCCTTCAGAAAGGGAGACGGCTTCTCTGATCTACCCCCCAGTGTTTGAGTGCACTAGGTGTCTGCTTGCCTCTTGCAGATGTGAAGGCCAAAGAAGTCCCTAATGGCCATCTGGTCTAACTCTGTCCACAACAGGGGAATTTTGCCCACACGATTAGTTCCACTCTTATTTAGATGTCCCACTTACTGTCCTGCTAGCCAGCCAAGTGTTTCCAAATAAAAGGGGCAAAGGAAAGGGGGGACTTGCTAGAGTTGGTAAAAATGTCAATTAATCCTCAGACCTAATTAATCCTTCATACTTTCCTCCACTGGTGTACGTATCTTTCCCGGATGCACAGTCCGCTTTGACATTCACATTTTAAAAAGAAGACATTTGCCAAAAGAAATCAATTCCAGCCACTGCTGGAGATTGAGGAAAAATTGTCGATGCAAGGCCAGCAGTAGTAAAATCACAAAACGCTCCACGGTCTCTCAGATACTGCATGGGAGCTGAGGCAGGACAGTAGCCAGAAAGGGTGTCACACAGCTCACTGCACCTGCGCTTCGAAGGTACGCTTGGATGTTACTATCTAGTTTCAAGTGCATGAATCCCTGTCCTGAATTTCCTTGCCTAGAGGTGAACTGAGCTGTGCTCTTGTCATCCCAGGAGCTCCTATTTGGAGACAGCTGGAAATAGATCCCTCCCCAGCTCTGTTCCAGAGAGGGAGGTGGGCAGCAGAGAGTGAAAACCAGAACACGTAGTTCATTATGTGCTGATTAAAAGCATTTTCCTTCCGCACGGGCGGCAGGGGTCCTGCCAAGCACGAATGCGCTTTGCCCCCATCTGTATGTTAAACAGGTACAGATGGGGAAAGGCTGGAAGGTCAACGTTTGAGATGCTTTCTTGGTTACAATAAGCACACGCTCTTAAAGCTTGTCACATGGTCTGCAGCTGCAACACTATTTTCATAGCCTGCTATCTCAATCTCGGCCTTACAGAAAGGACACAGCGCTCACACACCTGCTCTTCAACCACCATTGCCAGACTTAAAGTGAAACAGGAATTCTGCAAAAGCAAACTCCTCTTACCACCAATACACCACAGTAAAAACTTTTTAAGTTGCTCTGATTAAGTACAGACCCAGTTTCACGGATGCTCTGCAATGAGGGGGACCAGGAGCAACCAAACTATCACAAACTCCCGTTTGTCTTCTCCAAGCCGCGCCTTGGGATGGCACTTCCCTGTCACTCAGTTTGGCACCTTCTCTGAAATTCCACAATGCATATGGCAATACCATCTTCTTGGAAAAGGAAAGCAGAACAAAGCCACTGAGAACAAAGCAATAGCCCTGGCTGGACACAGAGATCTGACAGAAGACTGACAGATCAGTAGAGGAAATAAAGAAAGGTTGTTTTATAATTATACTTTCATTTTAAACAGAGAAGTGTTGGGGTGAAAAGCTGCAGGAGAATTGCCTCAGTCAGCAGAATGAAAGACAGCCTCTGTGACTAGCTTTCAGATAAGACATCAAGAAGCTGATAGCTCTCTAAGACCCCGAGAAACCACACTTATAAAAATATACACAGGAGATTTGTTTCAGAAAGCCTGCATGGGAAAGGCAGTTGGCAGATGAGAAAGAATCAGAAGCTCTTCCAAGAAGAGTGTCTCCATGTACTTTGAACTCACAAATCAAACCAGTTGGGCCTTGAAGCTTCAAATTTACTTTCCTCTTTTGTCCTCCTCATTGCAGACTAGTGACTTGGATTGCTACTGAGTGGTTTTTTGGGTCACACCATGGAATTTACAGACTGCAAACTTCTGCTAGACACAGCTAAAAATCACTGTAAAGCCTCAGGGACTGGTCGTCTTAAAATACTTAGTTGAATTGCCAGGACCTGTAGTACTTCAGAAGCCCAAAGCTTCCAAAGTCCCAGGGGGAGTTTATACAGTGGCATTCATAATGGCAGTTGAATATCTTGGGAGCTTGGCAACACCTCACACCACTTGGAAAGGGGACGGTGGTGGGGAGAACAGGAGGCTGAAAGGCAGGAGTAGTGTACAAAGCTCTTCTGAGAATACTGGAAATTTTTTGGCATGCTCAAACATGGGCAACATCATACTTGTTCTATGTACTATATAGTCTTGAAATCCATAATTATAGCAGAACACATCCTCTGTATGCAAAAAGTAGTAGCTACAGGAAACTTTGCGAAGTTGCTATCTGAGGATGCTTCCTGAAGAAGGATCAATGGATAATACATTATAATACAACAATGCTGGGGGATGAGAAAGAGGGTTTCTAACCAAAGTCTAGAATTTCTCTGTATTGTGTTATAATATTAAGATAGCAACATAAATATGGCACTCAAAAGCCAGGATATTTTAAAATGCAGCCACATTTCTCCTGCACTGCATGCCAACCCATGGCAAAAAGTACCACTCTGTACATAAAGAGCTGCTATTTTACTCTCTTCTAAATCTCTCCTTAAACCCATTTCTCACAATATCTACACAAAGCAGCCCCATTGGTTGGGAAATGGTAGACTCCAGTATTCCTATTTTCTTCTCCTCACCAAACGTTTCTGCTACCCCACCAATCTATGCTCATCTCCGTGCCCTCTGATGGGTGCCAATCCTCTGTCATTTGTTCAGACTGTACCTAGCAAGATAGAGCTCTGTTTTTGTTTGGTTTTGGGTTTTTTTTTTTGAGGTTCCCTAGATATCATCATATAAGGGAAAAAAAAAAAACAAACCAAAACCAAACACTTATGAACAAAGCAAAGTTTGGAAACTCTGAACTAAGATTCCACAAGCAGCTCTCTACCTTAGCATGCCCTGTCCCAGTAATAGCCCTATCGCCATAGCCCAGCCATAGTAGTCCCTAAGCTGTATTAGTACTTTTCTAATATAAACCATGTGTCCTCACAACAGCAGCTTGTTAGTCGCTTTAATAGGAATTACTGACTACATCAAAAGCCATTTACCTGGAAACCCTCCCAGGAGGAGTCAGCTTCACTAGTCTATTTCGTCTACCATCCGCAAGTTAAACCCTTCTCCAAGATGTGCATTACATCAGGTAAAGGAATAATATCTTCATGTTGCACACTCCATGTAGGATCCTCAGGATATCCATTACTGTCTAACACTCTACTACTCTCTCCAGGCAGACCACAAGCAATTCTTGTCTTTCTTATTCCTACCCTGGTTTGAACTGGGCTTGGTATTAATCCAGATACCATGACCACTAGAACCATGTTTCCAGCACCAGTTCCAGCTGAAGGCCAAGACTGCTTCAGCTTGGTTGGATTTTTTCACAGCTTCTAAAAACATTCTGTTCCACAAAGTTCACAATGAGCTAAATGAAAGGCACTTCAAATATCTGAGTAACTGGCTGTGATATGGAAAACACAGCTTGAAGTATGGCAGGAGTTGTTTGCAGAATCTACATTTACATTTCCAGAATTTTGAATACTTTGCTACAAGGTATATTTTACAGTTATGCTGTTTTTAAACATGCCATTTCAAATTATTTTTATATCTTAAATGAACTAAACATTGCTTTACCATGAGAAGCTACCGTGTTTTCATTTGTACAATGTTTATTGCCTTGATTAGCAGTTAGTCGCACAATTTTTCACAAATGTCTACTGCTGCTTCAGTACCTTCATTCAGGGAAGGATTGAGACCTGTATTTCTGAGCAATGGGGACACTTCTGAAAACCCGCTGCCATCTGATGAGCCAGCAGCAGATTCTCAGATCCAGGACAAATTCAGATGAGCTGTAGCATAATGTTTTTGTCTGGGGAGAGAAGCTACCTGCTTCTCAGTCAAAGGACAACCTCCAGAATCATCTCTCTCAGTTCATACCAATCCACCAGTGACAACCACTCCCTGACAGATGAACACAAATGAAAATCAAAAACCAAAAACCAAACCAAATCAAACAAAAATCCCCAAACCAACCAACCAACCAAAAAAAAAAAACCCCACAAAACCAAACAACACCCCCCCAAAAAAACCCCAAAACAAACACCAAAAAAATCTCCCTTTCTTAATGTAATGACACCTATAGATAAATATTGTAAATAATTCACATCATATTGAAGTCTTCCTTTGTAGAGGAGCCAGCTGTCCCTGGCAACTCAATGGAGAAAGCAGACAGCAGCTATAGTTCACAGGCCAGGTGCAGGAGTGAGAAGAACTGTGTAAACACACTGGTGGGAACAACATGAAGTAGTTTTAACTCCTGTTAAGTCTTGGAAAATGCCTTGGCCATACACAGGTCATCAGAGGCAAAAGTACTGCAGCAATAGAGCAGTGAGACTCATTGGTAAAAGGGCACTACTGTGACAGTCCTTCCCTGTTCTATTTCAAGAAAGAAATAATATTTCTCATCTTTTAGGCTTTCTGTGCTACTAAAAGCTTAGGACAGAAGGAGTAATGGCTCAGTCAGATGCTGCCTGCCATTTGCTCAGACAGCTTTGCCAGCACATGGTAGGTCTACACAGAAGGACAAAGGTGGTGCAGTTGTGCACGCTAGTGCAATCCAGGTAAAGATATGGATGACTATTCCATCCAAGAAAACAAAGCCAACAAAGAAATTCTCCAGAAACCTGGGGATGAAGACCCTCCCCTGGCTAGTACAACAGACTAAAAGGCATGCTGCTCTGTCCTTGCTTCTGTTGCCAGTTGTGCTTTTGCTAGCACAGTTTGTCCAACACATCCTTGTTTTAACCGTACCATTGTCTCCCAGGGCAAACAGCAGCCTGCACTAAGGCTGTGGTCCCAGCAGATCTTGTTGACCAGTCTTGTCATGTAGCAATTCCACCATCTTTTAGCACAGCTCCTCCAAGAATGTAAGAATATTCCTCCAAGAATAATCAATTCTATTTCCTTATTAGGTTTAAGATGTGAACAAACATCTGCAGATGAGATTCCTACCAAACTCATTAATCAAACCTACATTTGAACGTCAGTGTCTGGTAAAGCACTGGTGGGCAGGGGCTCCCCAGTGCAGTACCACCCTGGTGAAGGAAGCTGCTTCTAGCCCTGTACAACTTGCTTCTATGGCATCAGTGATGACAAAGGTAAACCAAGTAAGCTCGAACACGTAGCCCTCTCATCCCTGATCACCTGAGCCATGCCACTGCAACATTTTATTTTGAACCAGCGCTTTCTGATTAACCTTCAACTTGCAAACACCAAGTCCAACTCCATAGGCCAACTAATGGCTCACGCTACAGCAAACCAACTGCTCTCTCAGAGGAGCTTCATGGTTCTCTTTCACAAGCAACCGAGAGTGGTCAGGAACTCCAGGGTACTCTCTGCTTTGCTGCTGCTAAGAAGTGAATATAGCCAAGGGTCAGAGAAAGAAAGGTGGGGACTTGGCTCACTCCTCAGGCAGCAGGGCACTGTATATTTGCACAGTATTTGTTCTACTGGCTAGGTGCTGCTCCACCAGTTTCATTGAAAGAAGTCCAAGATGACCAGTTATGGCATTTTCTGTTTTCTAGAGCATACATTTTTACTATCAGAAAGGCAGGAAGAAGGGTACTATACTAGCAGGAGGGACAATGCCATGAGTGTCCTGTCCTGGTTTCAATTCCTGGTCCTGGTTTCCTTGTTCCCCCATGATGACAGGAGCTGGAGGTGCACTCAGGCCCTGGATCCAGAGAGGCGGAGGTGGGGGTGAGAGGGGAAGGAGGAAGAAGACAAGAGAAAGAGGAGGACACGTTATGCTCCTGAACAATTCCTGCTATTAAGTCAACCAACCGTTGGGTTGTGTCTCAGTTGCAGAGGACAGGAAGGAGGACAGCAAGTGATCCATCACACATTCCCTCACCTCTCCCCACTCCCCCCAAACCCTCACCCTATCCTGAAAGATTTCAGTGTGATATGATTGTAAACAGTTAAGGATTCCTCCAGTGCTAAGCCCACTACAAGCTGGGGCCACCCCCTCCCTCATTATGTACAATACATTCACCAACAACAGAAATTTATTTAAAAAGGCAACAGGTTAAATTCTGTAAACTGGATCCAGCTCCAAAACACACACGTTAATACTACAAGTAAAATTCCGTCATCATCCTCTTCCACCCTGAAAAATATACCTGAGTTTAGCAGTCAATGAAAGTTTCTGCCCCCGCCCCCACCCTCCCCACCCAAAAAATCCCTCAAACCCTGAACGAGACGCAGTCTCCGGTCACAGAAAGCCACTAATTTGTGATGCTGGCCCTGTGGTGGCGAGCCAGCCCCTTGGCTGGCTGGGGCTCAGCACCGCTCCAGGTTTCCAACACAAAAGCCATCGCGGCACGATGTTCCACGGACCCAGGAAGCTACATGCTGCTCGGGCGAGGGGAGGGTGAGAGGAAGGCCTACCCCTCCTCCCCCTTGTCCAAATCACGTGTGGCTTTTGTCTTCGTGAGATCCTTCCTTCCTTGGACTAGCTCTGGAAGAAAAAGAATGAGATTTGGAGGCTTTAACTGGCAGCTTTAGAAAGGAAAAGACAATTGCATGCAACCAGTTCCAAGCTAGCACTATTGCTCCACCTAGGTAGTTTTACAGCCAATTAAGACTATGGAGGCATCTCAAACACCTCTGCATAGCAGTAGTTCATAGTTCACTTCCCAGCTTCCTCCAGCATTTCCCACTCTCATCCATCAAACATTTCACTCCTTTAACCAGTGGGAAGAGAAAGACTTGCATTTCAACTCTGCTCTTTCTAGAAGCCCTTACTTGATCCAGAGGCAATGCTGATGTTTTTTGTGATGTCATATCTTCTCGGGACATGGTTGCTGTAGGCATCTTCGGGAAGGGAACTTGAGCCTGATGCATTTGCATTCTGGAGCCAGGTTGAATGGAGAGAGTTTTAGCACATGACCATTAAGAGCAAATCCCATCTACTTCATTGAATGAATACATACAACCTTGGCATATGAGCATGCATCTCGTGTGTTCTTCTTTCTGGCTCCCCCCCAAACCATAACTTTTAATCCATGTCACTCCCCTTATGGCTTAGTTGTAAGCCGAGCTCCCTGAAGGAGGACTGTCATGCTGGGACTATAACAAAACAACAACAGTCTAAGCACATTTATAAAATCTGAACAGGGAATTTTGGGAATAGCAGAATTTTCCATTTGTGAATAAAATGTAATTTGCACAGTCTTAGTGAGAAGTAATTTTCTGTGAGACAGAGAAGAAAGGCAAAGCAAGAGGAGAGGGAAAAAGGGGGCAACATTAAAAGAGCATCATAACAAGAGGCTATCTTCCACTTTAATTAGCTACTCTGCCCCACTACGAGAAAGGTGCATTAAAATACTTGCAAAGAAACTCTCGAGTCTGTTTGATTAAGACATGCACAGCCCTGGGTGACATATTGACAAAACACTGTCAGATAAAACAAAGCACTGGTGCGGAGATGGATGGGACAGACTAACAAGTTGCTACTTGTTTTAAGGAGCTTCCAGTTTGAGACATCTTACTCCAAAGGTCTAAGAGTCACCTTTCAACTTTGCCTGCCATCTCCTCTGACTTCAAGTCATATGCTTTCAAGGATATCCAATATATATCATTAGCCAGGCATCACACCCCCTCCCACCTTGCTTCCTTGCAGAAAACACGATCTTACCCCGAGGGTCTATACAAGTCCTGGGGTGGCCCCCCCATGCCACCTCCACTGCCTCTCTGCTCCATCAGCAAGGCCTGAAAGTGACCCACGTTCTCATCTCGGCAGCGGTACAGGGGTCCCTCCTGAGAGAGGCCGTTGGCCTGGCTGGAGGCTGGATGATGAGACAGGTGAGCATTCATGGGCGATCCATACGTCCTGGGCTGGAAATGACTGGCAGGATGCCGGGATGCATAAGGAGAGCCAGTCTGTAGCATCACCCCGTGGGAAGGGAAAGCTGACGGGCCGAATCCCATCCCTGAACCCAGGTTTGGTGGGGGGGCTCCGTAGAGAAACTCCCCTGCTGCCACTGAGCTTTGCCTCTTCGTGGCCGCGTTGTGGTTGTCCAAATCAAGAAACTCTTTGGGACTCTCTGGTCTTTCCTGGGACTCCTCAGACTTCTCGTCTTCAGGCCCCAGATTCTGCCTGTCGCTTGGAGAAACCTCTTTGGCACTCGCTATGTCCATGTGGTTGGGAGAGGCCAGGGTGGAGCCCAGAGCCTCGCAGCCCTGCAAGCTGCTGGCAGACCCCCGGTCTGGGAAAGGGGCTCTGACCAGGGGCGGGTGGGCAGTGTGGTGCCCGCTGGGGCTGGCTTGGGGGTGGAGAGGCCTCTGCCAGTCCGAGTAGCCCTGTGGACAGGCGTAGTAGGGCGGTCGCTGGTAGTGGTGGTAGGAAGGTTGAGGCTGTGGCTGGTAGGGGTAGGGCATGCCCTGGGGCTGCCGATATCGAGGGAAGACGCCAGGGTGGGCACTGCTCGGTTGGAAACCCCGTGGGGGAAAATGCTGGGGGTGAGAGGCAGGAGGAGGAGGAGGCGGTGGCGGCTTCCCCCCCATCATGGGGCCAAAGCCCTGCAGGCCTGGGTTGATGTGGTACCGCCCAGCCGAATTCGGGTATTCCAAACCAGGCATGTAGAGAGGGTGGAACTGGTTGGGGGCAGCCCCCATGGAGCCGGCATCCACACTGGGGAGGCCGGTGCTCTGGCCCATGCAAGGCACGGTTGCTTCGGGCAAAGCCTTCCCACTGCTGCAGAGGGGCTTCTCCAGCAGGCTAGCAGCCGGCCCCTTCCCCTCGGTGCTGGCTGCTGGCCCCTCACCTGCTGCCCCATTCTCAGGCAGGGGACCCCCTCTCTCGGAGGTGGGCACCACGTCCCTCACACAGCCTGGGCCGCTGGCATAGCTGCTCTCCGCTGGCCATGTGCCCTTGCCCTGCCCTGCCTTCATGTCACCCTTCACACCGGAGCCATCCCCCTCTCCATCCGGGGGCACAGCGCGCCTGGTGCACTCCATGGGCAGTGGGGGCTTGGGATGAGGTAGGAGTTTGGCGTAGGCCCCGTCAGGAATGCCTATGCACTGAGTCTTCTCGTCCACGCCTGCTGGTGGCTCCACTGCAAAGAGAAGAGGAAACAGTCACACACTGGTCTAATTTGGGAAGTGGTCCCTCCCTGCCTAACACGTGCACATGTGCTCACTCGAAGCACATGTCTCAAAGAGTAATTCCTACCAGCTTAGCTGACTCTACCAAAGTAACCTCTCAACACCCTCTCTTGCTGCCGACCCAAAGTTGCCAGACAGCTCTGCCCGCCAAGGTCCTAGCATCTGGATGGAGAAAGCATCCCACTTTTGTGCAAATGGAATAAAAAGAGGAATGGCTTTCTAAAGCCATTAAAGTCCTTTCATCATAAGTACTCCAAAGCCTACAATGTCCCGTCCCCTACTCAGACCTCTATGGGACTGTTGGAGCATGATAACAAGACAACTGCTCTTCTGCGAGACTGCAGCCTCCCTCCCACACCCATCACACAGTCAGAGACTTCAGACACCTTTAGCAATTCTAAAGTGCATTTTTGACTTGTTCGACAATCTTCAGTAGCTCCTGCTTTTAAAAAGGCTCTTTTAAAAACCTCCTTATGAGGTTACACCTCCCGTGGAAAGGCACTCGTGGACCGAATCCTTCAGATACAGGCCTGCTGTAGTTTGTGAACAACCAGTAAGTTGCACCTCCACCAGAGTAACATTACACAGATGGGTTTGGTCTGAAGTGGGTGTGCCTAATGGAGAGGCAGAGTTGGGAAATGCCGTGGTGGGGTCCCCACGAGGGCAAGCTAAGAAGTAGGACTAACAGGAGCTTGATTTCAGGCTGTGTTACCCCTTCTAGTCCACAAACCTCACATGCCCACAGCTTGGGCAGAAGTGCCACCACATACCAAGATACCGCAGAGCCAACTGCAGCTGTATTTTAACCAACTGTGATTTGAACAGCTACTCTGCCCTGCAATCACTCAATGTCCTCCTCCAGCCTCTGTTCTATATCCAGCACAGTTAGAAGATGATGACTTTTAAGTAATGCCACACAAGGAAAGAGTTTCCTCTTAGTGCAAGACACACGAGGGATCGATAAAAGATGCAGGGGTTTTGATCTCTAGTTTACCAGCTAGAATTACTGGAAAAAAAATTTTTTTTTGATCTCTGGGGTTTTTTGATCTCTACTTTAGGTTTGTTTTATTTTTAAAGGGTTTTTTTGATCTCTACTTTACCAGCTACAATGAATGAAATTCAACTAGAAAGAAACTGGTGATGGCACACACATCACACTGCCATCCCACCTGAAGCGACATGGCTGCTCAGGACCTTTTGGCCAGTCCTGTTGTGTGAAGATTTTGAGATGTTGACAGCTCACAACGCACATGTACATTTTAGAGGAGAAGTCATACTGACATATACTCAATGGAGTATATTTAAAACATTTATTCACATAACATCATCTTTACAGTTTTTCTTACCTAACTTTCTGCAGATCCTATTTTTATATTAAGTCCAAGTGAGCTCTATCATAGGCATCATGACCTATGTTTTGAATTTGCACCCCACAGCAAACTGATAACTTGCAGGTATAGCCAAGACAGAGGGGACACCTCAGGCAGGCTACAGTGAAACAAAACAATTTTAGATAAAATCTAAGTGATGGCTGGACCAGAAAATATATTCCAATTTAGATTAAAAAGCCATGCATAAAAAAACGTGTGTGCCACAACTATTTGATTGATAATTTTTTTCTAAGATTAAAGAAAAAAAAAAAATCTGCTTTTGTTGCTGAGCCTCAGCCACAGTTTAATATTGACTCCGGCAAGCCTGGAAGTCAGGACATATTTTCCACTTCTCTAGTGGCACAAATCCAAATAAAGCCACATTTTCAAACAGGGGTTTTGTGCATCTGCAAGACAGTCAAGTTTGGCACCCTGCAAGTTTAGAGCCCAAGAAGAACAAAGCTGGCCTAGGGGTGCTCCCTCACCCTCCTCGCAAGCACATACCAGCGGGCAGGGGGTATGCCCTAGTATGGGCAATGGTGGTGCTGTTCAGCAGGCGGGAAGGATGCCTGGCAGTGAGCAAAGGGGAGATGGGCAGGGTGATGCAGGCAACAGATGTAGGCAGGGAAGGTCAAATGCTACCTGTGGGTACTTGAGGTGTTACCTTGGTTGCTCTCTGTCTCCATGGTCTGACCAGTCGGATCCTGTGAGCTCCCATTCCCCACAATGGGTTTAGGGGGCTGCACGCTGGTGGCGGAGGCGGCGTGAGCCAGCTGGGGAAAGGGTCCGGGGAGGTGTGGGGGGGGTGGCTGGCGAGGGTGGTAAGGCACACCCGGCGGGCACACGCGGGAGGACAGCTGCTGCATGGCAATCATTTCTGGGCTGTCCATCATGGAGTCCCCGCCCTGGCACCCTCTTTGAACCTGAGGTGGTCCCCCAAACAGAGTGGCTGGAGGCTGCGGCATCCTCTGGCCGGTGACTTTCCCAGATGGTCTGATATATCCTGAGGGAGGCACCCCGTGAGGTAGGAAGTTTGACTGCTCGGTCCACTGGCTTGGAGGCAGCGGTGGTCTCATGGCCCGGGGTTCCATCATGTGACCCAGGGCACGTGGCTGGAGTGAGGGCCCTGGCCCCATGGGTGCCTTCTCCTCTGGCCCCATGGCACCCTGGCCAGCAGGGCCATGGCTGCCATTCCACAGGGCTGGGTGAGCACGGTTCAGGTACTTGTAGGGCCTGTACATATGTCCCGGGGGGACCTCCGAGCCCTCCGGTGGCCTCACGGGGGGCCCACTGTGCCTCGGGGGGAGGAAGCCCTGCTGGAACTGGGCTGGTGGGTAGACAGCATCAGGCGGGGGGCCGCTCACACGCCCCAGCTGCAAGGGACCCGGCCGGGGGCCAAGGCCAGTGACATGTGTTGGTGCTGCGCATGCCTGCTTCTCTGGGGTGGCCAGCCTGTGCCCACGGTGCTCGCTCAGTCCCACGGCCGGCTGGGGAGCAGGGAAAGAGAGAGGTGGGGTGAGTCTCAGTGAGAGTCATTGCGCCGTGAGGAGCGGAAAGGACCTATGGGTCCCGGGGTGATGGATCACTTGGCTGCAGCATTTCTTACCTGCATGGCAAAGTGCTGGTGCTGCTGAACTGGGTCTCCCGGATGGGGCTCGGGCACTCGTGGCGAGCCGTACAGTTTTGTGGGATCTGATCCACGCAGGGGTCCAAATGTTCCTGGCACGGCTGGTCTCTGCGGGATGGGGAGGAGTGAGAAAAGGAGAAATAAATTTGTGAAGCACAGAAAAGCTGCAGAGATGCTGCAGGTAAGGTGGAGCTGAGGCTGGAGGAACCACACAGACGATCAGACGAACTTTTTGAAGATAATGTGAAAAATGGTATGTCTCTCCTACAGACAGTTTCCCTGCCAAAGCCACTTTCTCACACCCCAGACATGAGTCCCTGCGCTCAAGGTTGCAATACACTCACTGGCCACCAAGTAGCTGGAAGAGGCAGTGGTTTGCTCCAAGGAGGAGCGTGGACCACAAGACTGTGCAAGCAGGAAGATGGGGGAAATGTGACAATTTTCCTTTGAAATATCCCCCTATTCACATCACAAGAATCTCCTTAAAAATGTTGTTTGATGTCTAGCTAGAACTGTGAGGGGTAGACTGGATCTCAGAGGAACAGCTGATATAACACACCACAAGACATCACTGATTAAAATGGAAAAGGAAGGCAGTGAAGGACAGGTGAAGAACAAGCTAGAGGAGAGACAGAACAGGTGGCATTCAGGGAAGAAATGTTGGGCTAAAAGAGAGGTCAATGCTGCAGTCACGGGTGACCTTAATTTTGATTTCATTTACTGCTTTTATAAATAGTCAAGGTACAAAATGCAGTCATACAAGGATGGCACAAAGTTCCTAGGTATCTGAAAACAGTCAAGACAAAAGAAGATGGGCTTTTTCAGCCTCATAAATTGAAGCCTAAGAGAGGAAATGTGACTGCTTTCCACACACAACAGGGTAAGTCTCCAAGGACAGAAGAGAACTGTGAGAGCCAGGACTGGTGCAAGCCTACATGGTGACATGCTGGCCATGGGAAATGTTAGGAGACTGTTCCCAGCTAGTGTGGCAAAGACTGAAATTGCACCGGTTTAAATCTAAGGGCTGAAAAGTTTCAGTTGCAGAAACCATAGCCCTGACCCTAAATCTCCAGGAAAAGGTTCTTGCCATGCAGTGGGGATTTCTCAGTAGAGAGCTTCATTCCTCTTTACCACCCTCCCTTTGCAGGCCTGATGGGTGAAGAACAGCAGAAATTGGTCCTTACCATCTGACCAGGATGTGGCACAGGGCTGGGCATGCCGCCATACTGCAGAGAACGAGGGAAACCTCTCCCGTTGGAAGGGCCCACTTCTCGGGGAGGCTGCATTGGGTTGCCACTGGGATCCTCTGCAGAGGACGAGGAAAAGGAGGAGGAAGAGGAGGAGGAGGAGGAGGAAGCAGGAGCCCTAGAAGTAGCTCGATATGGTGGAGGTTTTCCTCCATTTTCCAGGCGTTGCTGCCTCTTGCCTGGTCCATCTGGGTCTCGTGACCGAGTCCAAACACTGCCTGTGCTGGAGCGGCCAGTCCGCCGGCTCCTCTTCTCTCGCCTCCCATCTTCTCTGATCCAAAACTCCTCATCTGTGTCTCCATCTTCCCCAGGGAAGTGCTTCATCATTGCTCGGTGGAAACACCTCTCTAAGTTGTATGCCATCTTGGTATATTCTGCAGTCAAAAAAAACCAATGACATCAGGGACAAAGAAAAACAATTAAGCAAGATCAGTCTTCCCCAATCAGATAAATCATCTCCCCTCCACAAAGTCGGAGGAAGACTTTTGCATCTAACTAGTTGACTTTGGGTTAAGTTCTTAACCACAATAAGCAAGGCAGCATCAGATTTGTTCAGTAACGCCACCAGAGGACAGGCACATAGACATGACAAAGTACCATTAGCAGCACAGCCTGCAGAGTCAGCATTAACTCACTGTTCCAGCACAGTGCCAAGAATTACATTATGAGAAACACCATCTCTGCTTGCAGAGATGCGTGACCTGCACTGTTAGCCAGCAGAGTGCTGAGAGGAGAAACGTGAACTTCCAGCAATGCCATTTGATTACATTCAGAGGCTTTTCTTGGACTTGTTCAAATCTCTGCTGTATGCTACAAGACAGAGGAAAATCAGCAAACATATTTAGCCACGTACAGCTTCTAAAGCACTTGCTGACCCTGACATGAAAGCTATTGCCAATACCAGTGTCCCCATTGCGTCATTTTCACGGGACAGTTCTGCTCAGAGGGGCTACTACTTTTCACTGGAGTGTGTAAGAAGGAAAAGATATGGGAGAGGTGTTAATTACAAGGGATTGAAGCAAATGACATTCCAGTTGTTTCCACTAAACTAACCCTGAAGTTCCTCTGGAAACAGAACTCTCCCAGTGGCAGTACAGGAATGCTTTTACTTGGGGCCCGCAGCAACAAGCTGGGTAGCTCTATTTTCCCTTTTGAGGCAGGGCTGGTGAGACGCAGTGATGACCCACCATATGGGAACTGATTTCTTACCTAAGCAATGTGTAGAATTTTAATTGGAATGGCAGTTAAACCCAGCATTTCTCATTTGCAGTCTCATGTTGTTCATTCAAAAGCCACAGAACCTAAAAACTACGTTTTCTATCCAAAGGACTACGAGCCTGGTTCACTGCATACTTTTCTGTGGTACTCAACAAATACTGCAAGCTAAGGAAGCTCCAGTGCTTTTCAAAGTTTGTATTAGATAGTATGAGAAAAAGGGGGACACACAGGCACACACAAGCGCACAAAGAAGCAAGCTTAGAAAGAAACAGACTTTCTTTGTATGTTCTGCCTTCAACATCTACCAATATGGGAGTCCCTTAGTATGCCACGCCTCAATTCAGCATGACTAAATTGTGCTAAAAACCTTGCTAAAACTCCAGGTCTTATGACTCAGGAAGTCCTACTCTTTCATCTGGCCTCCCAAAAATAGCCCGAACCAGAATAAGTACAAATCAAGTACCGGTGAGTAGGAAGCAATCACTGCTTGCTTTGACTGAGCATTACGAATAGATGAACTTAGCATCTTGCTGCTCTTACCACTGCCTTCACCATTGTACTTAAGACAGTTCCTGAACATGGTCTTCATATCGCCCACAAATTCTTCCTTGGTGCAGTACTGACCTCCATTCAACTTCTTCTCCATGCTAGAGATGTCCATAGGGGCCTGAAATGCAACAAAACCTCCCTTCAGTTACAGCAAGTGTAGTGGGAGTTACAAAGCTGCAGAGCTCATTTCCTCACAGAGAGGGGATGGGGAGTGCTCTCCTGAGAGGCAATCTCTCATCTTTGGTTTCTTTGGCTTGTAAGTCTAGAAGGGACTACTGGAGTCATACACTCGTGACTGTGAGGGTAACACAGCCCACAAAACTTCAAAACACTTCCAAAAAAACTGCATCCCTCTCAACAAAGTGTGTCAAAATCACCGGACCACTTCCCATACCTTAATGATCTGGTAGTAGTTGGGAGCATACGATTCATCAACGGGCTCCAAGAAAGGCCAAGAGTCCTTGTGAGCCTTTACGACATCTAGAACTGGCAGCAGCAAAAGGAAGGCGAATGGTTACATACACATGCCCAGGGGAGTAAGTCACACAAAAGGAAAAGCTGGGGCAGGACTAACCTTTGTACATGGCTGTGAACTCATCATCCAGTTCAAAGCTGTAATGGGAAGCACAACAGTGAATATGCAGACAGAGACATCTAAGACATGTTCTCATGCTTCATCCTCCCTTCCGCTCCACACACAGTGCCATAATGCTGACAAACAGGCCTCATCACAAACACTCCTCTGGCATGGACCAAATCCAGATGTTTCTCAGCTTACTCCTTGATGTTCTCTAACCTCAGTTTTCATACTTGTAAACGATCACACTCCTCTCCTTCCATACGCACTACTTCAATGCACTCACGTGCTGCATACTCACAGATCCTTGGTCCTTCGTTCTTCCCTGGTAGGGGAACTGGGATCCAAGTGGGAAAGCTCAGGCGGGAGCTCCTTCCCCTGAGCCAGCAGCCAGGCCCGCTCTTCACGAAGCTTCCTCCTCCTGGCCCGTTCTGCAGTGGGGAGAGGTGAAAAGTCATTCAGCACTCCTTGTCAACATCATCTTGCAGGAAAAATGAAGGCAGCTCCTGCAGCTCTCAAGAACTCCAGTGAAACATTCTTGTTCTTTCAGCAAAAGCAGCAACAGCACAAGAGAAAAGAAGGTGAGAATACAGCACATGATCAACACGCCTCTTCATTTTCCCTCGACTTTATAACGCTTCATCGATTTTGAAGCACTATTGTGATACAGATGCTCCCCTAGGCAGCTTCCAGACAAATTCCTGACCATGGTGTGGTACAAAGAAAAAAGTTCAATGCACAGTCTAAGCACAGATCAGCACTATGGAAAGAGTTGGCTTATTAAGTTACCATCCTTCAGATGCTTCACCTCAGCCAGGTGAACTGAAGGCAGCTGGTTTTGCACTGAAGTGGATGAAAAGCACTGCTGAGGGAAGGGTGAAGTTCTAACAGTTTGATGGCAAGGAGCAATTGAGGTCATTAATATCCTCCACCACCATGGCTGGCTTTGGGAAGATATCTCAGGTAGGCCTTCACAGCCATCAGCCACAGCGAGCAAGCTGCCACACAGGAGGGCCACTGGGACAACTTTGGTTTAAGAGGTGAGAGACAGGAAGAAGCAACGCTGGTAATATAACCTGTGGTTTGCAACCAGACAGCTGGCTAACAGATTGCTTCATAATAGAAAGTTTATGGGCTCTTATGAACCTCATTTCCTTTTTCTTATAGGAAATCTGAGTTCATCTGACTTGCTAAACACCTGCGGTTGTACCAACCTTCTAGCAGGAGCAGAATTCTGTGAAAGTAAGGTTCACAGAGAGATGTCATAGGAGTAAGACCCCAGAAAACAGGACGGATCAGGGAACAATCAGAGTGAAAGATACAGGGGGAAGACTCAGCTAATACCCTCGAGTAGAGGCTCCATCTTTGGAAAACGCCAGACTCAAGAAGCACCAGCTCTGATGGAATTTACTGTCTTACTCTGTCAGTTAAAACCGAACTTGGGATGGGGGTTGAGGGCACAAGAAATCTAGGAATAGCTACAAGGTGGGTATTTCCAGGGAGGTCTATGGCCAGATATGTCAAAGACTGGTAAAAAAAAGTTCAAATTTCCCGTTAGAAGAATCTGGGTAGCACTGAAGTTGGGAAGAGTGGACTTGCATCTAACATGTCCTACAGAACCTATCAGCATACACTATAACAACAACAAATTGCAGTTAACAGTAATGATCTGTGTATGTCCAAGCACAGTTCAGTACTTCATGCTTTTTTCACAAAACTAGCATCACTCAGATGATACTGTAATGGATTCCTAAGTGAGAAAGCCGAGAAAAACATGAAACAATAATTTGGGCAGCAAAAGGAAAATCTCCTGGCAACAGCAGGTGATGTAGATTGTAGAAATCCTTCAAGGCCTCTCAAGGATCTGACCTGATAAACTGTCAGGAATCGGGGAGCCCTGATACCAGGCTAGATCTTAGTTAAGATTAATGGCAAGTCCCTCTACCACAGCAAGTAATTAATATAGCATGTTAAAGATGACTGCCAGAGCTCGTTGTCATACTGTTGGCCTCGGTTGGGTCCCACCGAGCAGCTTTCAAAATCTAACCAATGCCTTAAAAAGTACTGTAAACAGCTAGAAAGTCATATGTGTGAGAGATAATGTTAGAGCAGCATCTGGGAAGAGAACTGGGGAACTCTAACCTGCTGTTATGGTAGAAATCTAGAAAGCTGCTTTAACTCATAAATTCAGGAAAGCACAGATGGGCCCAGCAGGAGGCTCCGCTACCTGGGGTGTGCGTTGGAGTGAGGGGAAGTGAAATCCCAGACTGGAAACAGGAACGTGAGCTAAAAACAGACATACAGTCCAAAACTGAGAAGCAGGTGAAGTGTTGATGAAGTTCATCAGAGAGCAGGTATCTCACCCTGTGTTTCACATCACCCCTCTACATAAGACCTTAAAAAATTAATGTAAATCCCAAACAGGACTGCAATATACAAGAAAATGTTGTCACCCTAAAAATCTGTCAAAAAATGTCCAGTTTTAACAAGTCTGAACTTAGGAAAACAAATGACCTCATTTTCAAGTCACTTTCTCTCCACCATAAGAACAGTCATGAAAGTAAATGCTAATGGAGAGTATTCTTGCCAATACGGAAAGATGGTTAAGAAGCCAAAGTTTTACCTGGATAGCTGCCCTTTCTAGGCATGAAAAATACTGCAGTGATTTAACTGAACAAGTCAGCCATTTAAATAACCTTTCCAAACCACTTTTGCATCAGCTTAAAATGAGACTTCTCCTGACTTAGCCTAAACTGACTAGGGACAAGCTTAAACTAAATGGAAAGAAACTGTATAAACCAAAATAAAAGCATCACTGCCGAGAAAAGCAGGAACGTACGCTCAACTCGCTTTAAACAGTTTACTGCCCGATCCCACACAAGTTTCTTTGAGTGGCCCTGGCGCCTTTGCATCAAGTGATGCAGTGATTGCATTTACCCAGAAAAGGACATGGTTTATACCAAAACAAGACCTTTTCACAGGTACATTTATCTTTACAGGTCTCCTGGAACTTCAAGATGAATTTTGTCTGTACAGATGGAGAATTAAAGCACAGAGTATATGCAATTTGCCAAGGTGAAGCAGATATCTGTGGCAGATATGGAAGCTGGATGATTCTCAGTATAAAGCACCAGAGTAACCAGGAATATATGAAGGCCAAGCAAGTAATTGGATTTTCTAAAGGTTAGAAAGGTAAGCAAGTAAAAGAAACTATTCTTAGATAACATCTGGTCTGTTACCAAACATCTGGTAGCAGACTGTTTCATCTTTGAGAGTTTTCAAAGTTTTCATGAACTTAATCTTTTTTCTTTTCTGATTCTTTCTTCAGTTAAGGATTCACAATACTGATACCACCACATGTTACCACCATAGTTTTCTGAAGATGTTCAGCCTTTCCCTGGACCTGCAACAGCCCAGCCAGCCACTGTGGCAAAAGCAGCAGATAAAGGAATCCCCAAGAGGAAGGCTTGCAGAGAAGCTGGTCAGAAATGAGCCTGCTCTCAAGACACCAGTGCCTACATGTACTGGCTGAACACCTGCTGTCTGTGCCTCCCATCTGACATATTAAACACAATATGGTTGTCTCTTGCAGAACAGATTAAATAAACATTTAATTCAAAAATCACAGAAAACAAGACCAACACCTGAAGCTGCCACCTCTGACACTCTATTTAGCCTGGTCTCCTCATCTTCAGTCCTCCAATTGCTAAGGCCAGTAGCAATATAAAAATACTACTCTTACTACTCCCATGTTGTTCCCTTCCCTTTCTCCTCAAAGGAGAATCCTTCTTTCATCATGCATTGGGCCAAAAGAACCAAATACTATTCAGCAAGAGCAAAGCCAGCTAATCCTGCACACAGGGAAATGCATGAGGAGATGAGTGGGTAGATCAAAGAGAACTGAAGAATAAAATGAATATCAGGAAAAAAAGAAAGTACAGACGGGGCAAGGGAGAAAATAAACGTGATGTAAGGAAGACAATATGGTTGAAAGGTTCATTAGAGAACAGTCACCAGCACCAAGGGAGATAGACAAAGGAAAAGAAGCTGCAGTCAGACCGATTTATCAGAGGTGAATGTAAGAAAAGATATTCTAGTCAGCAGGTCTAGCAGGGGAGGAATGCAAATGGCAAATCTTAATTCAAGATTTCAATCTTGGCTTTGAAAGCTTCCACCACTGCTTCACAATGGCCACACATACCTTCCACTGCTTTGACCTTCTCCTCCATCTCTCTCTTTCTCTCCTCCTTTAGCAGCTGTTCCTGCTCCCTCTTCTGCACTGCTATGAGGATTTGGCGCTCCTCCTCTTCCTCTCTGCGTCTCTGCTTCTCCACCGAACTCAGCACACTTGGATTTACCTGTGACAAAATGGTGCACCAAAAACTGTAATGCATTGGCTTATTGAAGTCCGAGCAGAGGCAGGTTTACTTTGAACAAATATTAAAGCACACCTACAATGAATGGCTGGGGAAAAAAACCAAACCAAACCAAAAAAAGTAAAAAAATAATAATAAAAAAACCCCAACCACACACAAACAAAAAACCAAACCCACAAAACACCAAAACCAAACAAAACCGGGGGGGGGGGGGGGAAGGGGAGGGGGGGGGGAGGAAGGGGGGGGGGGAAGGGGGAGGGGGAGGGAGGAAGAGGAAGGAGTGAGGAAGGATGGGGAGG
>JANIJG010018293.1:0-25181 GCA_024611175.1 Megaceryle torquata | reverse complement strand
GGCGCGGAGCCCGGGGCCGGGCGCGGGGGAAGGGTGGGGGCCGGGGGGGGGGAGGCAGAGCGGGAGGGCGGGGGCGCCGGGCGCACGCAGCACGGGCGCACGCACAGCGGCGGCGGCGGCACAGCCGGGCCCGGGCTGCGGCAGACAGATGTTCGCCCCCTCCCCGCTCCCCACTTCGGACTCCGCTCTCTGACTGACAGCCCGGCCCGCCCGCGCCGCTGCCGCCGCCAACCGGCGCGGTGCCCCGCCGATGAGTGACGGGCCGCGGAGGGCCCTGAATGGAGGAGGGTAGCCCGGGAAGGCCGGCGCCACCACCAATCGCGGCGCTCGGCGAGACAGGGGGCGTGACCCGGAGAGGAGCCGAGGCGGAAGGGGGCGGGGCCCCTTCGAGCCCGGGGAGGGGGCGGGGCCGCGGGTGGGGCGAGCGATGAGTGGGCGGGCCCTGAGTGGGTGGGGGTGGGTTTTGCTCCGGAGGGCGCGCGCGGGCCGCGGCCTCGCGCCGGTTGCCGGGGCGAGGGGACGGCGCGGTGCATGGCGGGACGGCGGAGGGACGGTGCGGCGGCAGGTGCGGCCGAGGCCGGGGGTCGGACCTGACCATGTCCCGCCAGCCCGGGCTGGGCTGCTGTGGCGAGGGATGAGGCTGCCCCCGTCCAGAGTGCCCTGGCACTCTTGTCTGGCCACCTCTGCCCGCCTCGGTCATGCGTGCTGGGCTTGTAAGTGTGCCCATACTGGTCGGGGAGGCCGGTGTGGCCACCGGTGCGGGCCAGCCCGGCCCCGTCCTCTCGCTTTACAAGGAGTTTGCTCACGGTCGCTACCGACCCGGCCTACTGCCTGGGAGTTACTGTGGTGCCTCAGGGCCATGCATGATGGAGAGTGTGGTGTTAGTTACAGAGGCCAGTTACTGAGCCATTAAGAGCCAAGAACATTATTAGCATAAAATTGCTGCCTTGTTATCTTGACACCCAAGACCTATCATCTGTCCCTACTAAGAAGAACAAGTGATTGACTAACACTTCATAAAATTTACTGGGGGATCGATATCTTAAGTTGCTGATGCCTGGTAACTTTGCAGAAGTTGATGACAGAAACATCTGGATTAACAGATAAGCCACATGGATGCTGCTGCAAGACTTAAAAAAATACAGTTGCTCTGCTGTATCACATTGCATAATTAGAAACATGCATTAGTAGGTAATTAGGTGATTCATATCATACGCTTGCATAAAACCACTAAAAAATGATCCCTGGGGTATGCCCAGTTTGGCTGGGACACCTCATGCATATGAATAAATATTTACCTTTGTAATTCTGTAGTTTTAGTGCTAGCCTCTCACCTCAGTTGGCTCAAGCCAGTTGTGAATTTGTAACAAGTGGGATGGGATGTACTTTGGCTTCTCTCTCGTTTAATGACTGGCTGTGCCCTGGGCTATAGTTTCCACCTCTACCGTTGCATTTCTGTCAGTAATCTTTGCGGTTCCTGCCATAGCAGGGCAGGTTATGAGGAGCAGTACCACCAGGTCAGTGTTGTTTGGGATGTGCACGTGGCCAGGCCTGTCTGTTCCTGTGCAGTGGTGGGAAGGACGGTGCCTGAGGGGAAAAGGAGCTCTGCAGACCTCGTTGTGGTTCACAGGCAGATTGAGGTCAGCAGCTTTGGAGAATGCCACGGCTTAATGGTGGGTTACAAGAGGGCAAGTGAAGGCCAGGTTTGAATTGCTAAGGACTTCCACAGGAACAGACTAGTCCAAGGAGTTGGGTATTTCCCCATCTGTCCTTCAGTTTCAGGAGAACAGTTAACACAGGGAAGTATTTTGAAGAAAAAAGGCTCACCAAAAAGAGACTCGGAGTTTAAAGAAAAAGAACTCATTTCTGTGTATTAATAGCCAAAATTGATTGAGTGGATATAAAAGCTGAAGGCACCTACTTAGTCTCCTTCAGCAATATGAAACCGTTACAAAGAAACATACTGAATTCTAGCTGTGCCTAATTTATTTGACAGCACTGCTATGTATATCACACAGCAGCCAGCATCTAAGTATCCATATGCTTCAAGCATTACATACATATAAAAAATATATAAAATATACATACATACAAAAGAAAACACATTTCTCTCTATCCTTTGGTGAACTGATTGCTCATGCAGACCCAGTGTGAGATCTTAACATTATTAACCTCATAGTGTTTCAGTCCTTCTTAGGTACTGATACAATTCCAAGGTGTTTGTTTTGGTTTTGGTTGGCTTTTATTTTTTTCCTTTGGCATCGTATTCCATATTCCATTATACCTGCGACTTAAAGGAGCTTTGTCCTTGTCTTCAAGACACAGCAGATAAGATGCTGACTCTTCATGTTTCCCAATTGTATCCTCAGTGCTAATAATCACTTCATTCGAGAAAAGTCAGTACCCTATTCCCTGCTGCCTGTCATTTCTTGAACATCTTCCCTATAACTACTAAACTGCTTTTTCTTTCTATTGCAAAAATAAATGCTGAAAGTATTTTAATAGGATATACTGTTGAATGCAGTTCTAAAGTTGATCTAAAACATACAAATTATGCAGTTATATATATTTGAACTGTTAGTGAATATGCCTGAAATTATTACATTAGCTACGTTGTCCTAGACCTCTAAACTGTATCCTGCCTCATGCTTCCTAGTAGAAGCGATCTCACCAACTGCTTGGGGTCACTTAGTAAGACCTCAGTTTGTGAATCCTTACTTATACAAGTGCAGCTTTACCGAGGGAGGCAGTTTAGTCATTCTCATGATACAAAACTCTGGGAAAAACGAGGCTGCTTAATGCGAAAAAATTCAAAGAATTTATGTGCTAAAGAGGACATTTAGCAAATGGACTTTCTCAGGTCCTTATAGACTTCTACAGGATTTGGAAATTAAAAATAATCTTAAAATAAAATTTCATGGGTCATTACTGTTTATACATTCTATTCACTTACTGTTTGCTCCTCATACACATGAACTCAGCTCCCTATGGTTAGAGATGTGCTATGAAATATCTTGCTGCCCCTCACCTTGTCTTTACAATGCCAGCTCCTAATTAAATCAGGTTGTATTTTCTTTTACATTCTATCATTGGACTCAATGACCTCAGGCTAATCACGTTGTCCTTGCCTCTTCATACTGGTTCACCCCTGGGGCTACAGGTTATTTCTTACTACCATTATATTTAAGAGAATGATGCAGCTGTTATAATAAAACATTTTTTTTACTATTTCTAAATAGGAGATGGAGTGAAACAGAAACCAAGTGAGCGTAGGTAACACTTTCAGATTAAAAATATTTTTGGCAGTGAGTCAAACTTCATTGATTTAAACCTGGAACTGTTGGCATTTGTCTGCGATTTTTTTTTTTTTTATGAGAAAGGAACTCTTAATTTTTTTAAAGAGTACTTAGAGAGGTTCAAAGACTTGACATTATTTTAAATATAGAAACAAGACAATAGAAAAGTGAATTAATAAAAAATCCTACACAGGGAAAAAAAATGAATACCCTGTAGCCCAGGTGATCCTCTAATAGGAAAAATAAGATGGGCATTCCATTGGAAGGGATAGTGAAGCATTGTTGTAAAGGGACATAAACATCTGGCAATACACCTGGTCTGTACACATATTTATAAATCACCTCAGGCATCCCAAGGTACTGTAGAGAACACACACGAAAATCAAACTAAGAACATTCATAAGCCAAAGAAAATAAAAATGTTCTTGATACAGCGTGGAAAGAAATGAGTCTCATTTGCTGCACAAGCACAGTTTGGGAAGACATGATGCAATTTTGCACTTCTTGCACCTTTGCACCTGCTGACTTTCATTTATATCCTCCAGGCAACAAAGAAGCCTGAAGGCCTTTGGCTCATAACCAATGCCGACGTTGCAAAAGTGGTGCTACTGGAGCACCTGCAGCTCTGGTAGAGCCTCCCCACTTGCCCCTGATCATTGAGGTTTCCTGGTGACTTTTCTAAAGCAGTTTGTGTGGTGAATCTCCCAATATTGTTTGTTGCTGCTCAAGATTGATTAATACATAGTGAGCTGCTTTGCAGATGCCAGCTTTGCCTGCAAGCCTTGAAATGTGCGTTGCATTTATTTCTGGAGCTTGAATGCTGCTGTATGCTCATGGAAACTCTTCTTGAGGACAGTACAGCAGAAGAGCCTGAACTGACAAAGGTCAAGGGTGCCAATGCAATGTTTGTGTCCAGAGCTATAGATTTACATATTATCAGAATGCAGCTCTACTATGGAACCAGCTGCAAATTTGGCCCTTGGTACTTCTTTCTTATGCCTGGTATAACGCAATTTTCTGCATTTTCTTTAAATGTAGAGCAGTGCTGTGCTTATTACCATACATGCCATACTTTTTGTTCTCCGTGGGAAAAAAAGAAATCAAAAATAAAAACTGCTCATCTGTAGTTGAATATCCCAGTTTTATGCTGTACTGGTTATTGTGGGCCAGATACTGTCACCCATCTGCATTACTACTGTTTTCATTGATGGGACAATGGAAAGTGGATACCCCCTTGGTAAATTAAAGCTCTCCCAGAATGCTTTGAGTAACAGCAGCAAATATCTCCTGGGTTACATATCCCAGGGAAGAGAAAATTAGGACTTGTGATCATGGCAATCTTGATTTTGACTTTTAAATATATCTATATATATTTTAATTGTTCTGAAACTTAATGGCCGTCTGGTTTTCAGAAAAATTAAAAGCTAAGTAGTTTCTGGAATTGCCATCACACTTGAGGTTCAGCTGATGTCACCATGGAACAGAGTTTTCTCTCTGGGGAACCAGTGCTGAGGAAGTGCCAAGATAATATAATACAGCCTTTGCATGAATTGGCTAAATATGCAACGTATTGTGCCAGAGTCTGACTGGATCAGTAATTCTTATCAGCCCTAGCCGTGCTGGGTAAGCCACCAGGATGTGCTCAGCTAAGAGCTTGTCTTAGCATGTTAGCCAGAAATTTCTCTCTCCCCTCAAATACTATCATGTAAAGGAAAAGGAGCACCATGCACCGAGATTTATGACGGAAGTGGCTGCTAGCATTCATGCGGCAAGCTGAGGACAGGCACCGCTGATACACTTTCCTTAGGTCCAGCTGTCTTTTCCTTGTCCTGAGCTAGCTTTAAGCTCCAGCTTCTGCTTCACATAGGGATAATTGGCGAGATCGGTGACCTCTTTGTGATGTCTCAAAACAATCTGCGTAAAAATTTGATCATAAAGAATGGAATTGGCCTCGTGGGTGGAGATGTGAACTGGAATTCAGTGGGGTTTATTTGTTGAGTATTAATTATATGCACAACATCACTGTAACCAGAATAGAAATATTTTCTCTCAATAGACGGCTTGTTTTGGATACAAAGGAATTGGCTTCAAATTTCTAGCCTAGGAACACCTGGCTGCTGGAGGCCAATCTTCCACAACCCTGGCCTACCATGAACAGATGCTTAGTCCAGGACAGACTTGCGCCATGTGCCACCGCATGCTCAGGAGTGCACACAAGTGTTTCCCCAAACATCCATACCAAATGCAAAACCTAGAGTTCAAAAAGACAAGAGCCACAAACCATGGTGCCCCAAAAGAAAGAGAGCAGGAGTGGTTGTTAATTTGTGCCCTCGACCCCTGCAGTGGCAGAGGTGTACTGGGTAGGACTGCTTAGAAGATACCTCGATAGATATCTTCCTTCCCCAAAACCTTCTGTGGTTCCTGCTGAGGTCATGTAGGTGCAACTGAGTATCGTAGTCGGAGTAATTCTGAGAAAGCTCAAAGGTGTGAAGCTTTTTCAACTAGCATAGTGGCCAGCATCAAGGTCTGTAGGATCACCTTGTTCAGGAGTTAATAAATAAATTGCCAACTTAATTTTACAAAACCATTTGCTTAATTTTTCTGTCTTTATATGCTGTGTTTGGGTGTACTCATCTGTGTATATTTGGGGGGTGCCCCTTCTACAAGGACATGCTGCAGAAACAAAATAAGTAATGGCCACTATACTATTATTTCACTATATTTAAAGCAGACCTGAAAAATACAATATTTAACCAAAACCAATTAAATTGTCTTATGCTTTTTCTGCAATTTCTTTCGTATCATTACAGATTACAAAGACATTTATGCCTAAACAGAAGCTGTCTTCTTCCAATCATCCTGCTCTTTCTGCTCAGTTCATTCACTAAATCATTTAATCACCCAAGGCCATATGTTACCATCTTGTGTAAAACGGGTGGAAGAGAAAAAAAAAATATGCAAAAATCTCTGCACAAGAGTGGGTGTCAGCATCCAGCATAGCTCCCACTAGGAAGCACAAAATATAAAATTTTATCACCAGTGAGTTTGACTACAAAAATAAACTGAGACAGACAAAAGAAAGAGACAAGACATTGCAAAGGTGAAGGAGACAATCTTTGAATCTCAGTTCTGGGTGGAAAAGTTGTGGACTAGCTCTTATTCACATTATTCTACCATTAATACAGTTGCTGTGCTCTGCTGTAATTAGCTTATAAGTGCATCAACTCATGCTTACAGTCCCATTTTTTACATCACTTGAATAAGATTCTGTCCCTGACTTGGTTCCCTCTTTGATCTTCTTTTCCTCTCTCTCCATGTACTGGTGCACATTTTGTCCCAGGTATTTCTGTGCAGAGTCATATGCTTTAACCACTCAGCTTCAGCTGCTGTTCCCTGCCGCGATAACTTTGCATGGTTTTCTCTCTTGTCATGTTTGCTGGGTGACAGACCCTTGGGAAACACATGGCTCAGAGCAAATTGTGGGGTATGTGCTCCTATCAGGGAATGAGGAGGCTTGAGAGAAGTTAGAGGTGGAAAATCTATAATTTTTAAAGCAAGGGGACTTTCTAGTTCTATGAAAGGACCTGTGATCCCCTCTTTCTTCATACCTTCAGGAAGCTATTGTGTGTTTCCTTGCCCATGAGCTTGTCATGGTGCTGCAGTTGGAGATGGGAAAGAGGCTGCGGAGGCGAAAGAGGCTGATGGAGCCATCTCCACTGAGAAGCCACTGCTGCTTTCCACTTGCAGAGGCTCCCAGGACAGGGGTATAACACTACAGACTGAATAAAAACTCCACCCTCCTTTAGAACTGAACATGCCAGTTTATCCTAAGACTATGAAATCATAAAAGATTATATTTTCATTTGCATGGTTTGCTGGTTTTTATTTGGCAGCTACAATAACAACAGGCTACAGTGAGCCCATAAAACAAAGTGAGAACAGCAGCTCATTTTTGTGGCAGAATATAATGGCTATGGCTAAAGGGCTTACATAATTCATCTTAAACCCTTATGCTGCTATTTATTGATGTTTAAATTAAAATTAAACTCTTAGAGCCATAAGGAGGCTTCTGGTATCTGAAACGGGATTTTGATGCTGATATTTTTATCTGACACTACCATCTGAAAACTCCCATTGGGAGGCCTTTCTCTGGGAAGCACCATGTCTGGGCAGGGCTGGGTCTTCCCACCCCTGCCTCCTGCTCAGGGTGGAACCAAAGGCTTTGGAGATCCTTCAATGGTAGAGGGATTGACCTGCCTTACCTGGGAGTCTGACCTGAGAGGTTGCAACTGTAAGCTGGGTTTCCATGATGGGAGAATGGTCACTGAGATTGCCATCAAGAGAATATTTACCACTTTGGCAAACTGAAAAGGTGAAGTAAAACCAAGGCATTTGTTTTCCTCAAAGGCAGCTTGTGGTAAGAACAGCATCTTGGTGATTACTCCTCCTAACACGTGAGAAGACAAAAGATTCAGCTAACCACACTGCTAGGGTAGACAAAGAATTTTTATTTCCCAGAGGCTTTTAGAAGGTTATTGTGTTTGTTTCTCAGATTTTCTTGTGATGTTTCATTCTCCCGTCC
The DNA here is from genome assembly GCA_024611175.1 of Megaceryle torquata. Classification (NCBI taxonomy): domain Eukaryota; kingdom Metazoa; phylum Chordata; class Aves; order Coraciiformes; family Cerylidae; genus Megaceryle; species Megaceryle torquata. Next base: position 17,303 of record JANIJG010018293.1, on the reverse strand, counting down.
TCTATTCTCCAGAAGATAGAGCAGACTCAGGAAGTGAATTGCTGCTTAGGGAAGTGTCCTGCCTCTAAGCTGACTTACATAGTAGGACATATGGCATAAGTTATATTTGGACAGATGTGAACAAGTAGTCAGTAGATTTGATAAGATTCTTTATTTAAACTAACTTGCACAGTGTCACTGTTCTACCATCTTTCACTCCTTTCTCAATCTGATCTTTTGCTGGTTTCAAGAATTTTAAATATACATTATGTCTAACTAGTCTGTAAAGCTTGAAATGCATTTAAGAGCATTCAGTCATGACAACAATATCTGATTTTCTCCACACTATGATTGGCAAATATCTGCTTTTGGTGATAAAGCAGGCACAGGTGATAATTGTATGAGTGGCAAACCCCAAGTGGTTAACCTGTTTGAGACAGTCAGGCTCAATGCAAGTTATTTTCATTGATTTGTTTAATTTGGCCTCTGATACTTCTGTTTCACTGGTGTGGAGTTGAGGCAGAAAGTAGTTCTGTACCTCCCACAGGTAACATATAAATTAATATTTCATTCATTTCAAGAGATCTTTTCGTTCATTTCCCTGCCTGGATTGCTGTCAGGATTTCTGTCTCTGGGCTCTTTCTGAGAAACACCGGTCTGTTGTTTTCTTGGAAATTTCCAGTGAAGGAGACCCCACTGTTCATCCAGGCAATCCTTCTCATTGCTCCATTAGCCTTTCCAGAGATACATTTTTCCTGGTGTCTTCTTGCAAGATTGTGGTAAGAAGCTTGGTACCTCTCGTACTACCCAGAGTCGCCATGTGGAAGTGTTTATTTTTTCCGTCCTTATGTACTGGAGGTCAGCCATCATACCTCATCCAGCCTTATCTTCTTTCGATTAAACAGCCCTACATGTTCTTTGTATGTCAGGTTTCTCACATTTTCTTTTGTTGTTTGGTCTACATCCTTCTTGGCCATGCCCTGGCTCTTGATCCTGCACTCACACAGTTTATTTTTCCTACTAAAGCCAAAAATTTTGCTTTCATCATATCTGCCATACACACAGATTTTTTTGGCCATTTTCCAATCTGCCAGAGCCATTTTGAATCTTTCCTCTGGTGTGCTTGCAGATCATTCCAAATGCAAATTTAAGAGTTATACTTTTAATCTGTTTATCTGTATCGTTAATGAAAAAATCGAGTTGTATCAAATCTAGGACAGCCACCTGGAGAACTGTACTCAATATAGCCCTGCAGTTTGGCAGTGAATTTTTGGTAATGATCCCTTGCATATGGCTTTTCTGTCAGTCCTGCCACCACTGGTTAGTTTTGGCTTAACCATGTTCCTCCCCATGTTAGCCAAAAGAGCATTAGGTAGGGCTAGGTAAAGAGCCTGGCTGACTGCAAGACATTGTGTCAACTACCTCCCCTTCTCTCAAGGCCTCTTAACCTTTCTTAGAGAGAAACTGGATTTGTTTAACATGCTTAATTACTGATAAATCCGTGCAGACCCATGTTCATCTCCTTGCTGTCTTCTAGGTAGTTTTAAAATGTTTAATTTTTGTTTCCGTATTTTTTTGAGAAATTAAGTTTGATAACTGGCCCGTAATTCTCTTTTCTTTCTCTCTGAAGGATAAAACACCTCCCTTGCCCTCCATGAGTTCTCAAAAATGACTGCTACTGATGAGGAAATTGCTTCAACCAGCCCTTTGCTATCCAGATTCTGAAAAGTAAGTACCATACAGGTTAGGAAATAATGATCACTTTATCAATGACTTAATAGAAACTGTTTAGCAGTGCAAAGGATGGGTCGTGGTGCAGGTTTCATCCCAGCACACCACTTCCTCACCGGCTTCAAAAGAACCCACTCCCTCACGTTAGCTCTTAAACCACATCTTTGCAAGATTAAACTTTTCTAGCATGTTATAACTCTTAAAAGATAGCGTGGGTGGGTGGAAAAAATATATTCCTTGAGGCCTGAAAATAGATGTAAGTGGATATTTGGCATAAAGCTAATAAAAAGAAAAGCCATGGCAATGCATTAACTGCCACAAAGATGGGTTTTAACTGCCAGTGGCGATTCAGCACACAGGTCAGTAACTGGGCCTAATTCTCACCTTTTTGGTACAGACATGTGCTGCACAAGCATATGTGCCATTTTCATTTCTAGCCCCACGTTTTAATGTTTAAAAGCTAATTAAAACATACAGTGGCATTTTGAATCAATATAGCGTATGGACTGCTGCAAATTCTCTCATCAGGCGTGTTGCCCTCAGGAAGCAGCATTAACTTCAACAGCAAAACAGGGCTGTGAGCTCATTAATCATCACGCTCAGAGACAATCTGGGTGGCAGTGGCAGCAGCTCTGCGTGTTTCTGGTGAAGATTGGATACAATGGTTAGATACGTGAAGTGTTGCACAAACATTAACTATTACAGCCAACTGTCTTTGCAATTGGCATTTATCATCTCAGCTCTTCAGATTAAAAAGTAGAGATAGACCATGAGGTAGGTGGATTTTTTTCAGGCAGAAAATAGGTGTCAGGCTGCTATAGGAACTCAGCATTCTGGCTTCCTAGCTCTGAAGTGCCCTTATTTCCCTGTAGCAAAGAAACAAAAGCCCCAAACCAACACCTCCCACCCACCTGGGAATGTATGGGGAAGAAAAAAATGTAAACGAGGGAGAAAAAGATAAGGGAGGGAAGTGGAAAGAAGAGCTGAGGAGAAAGAAAAGGAGAATAGGAATCAGAGGTAAAGTTAGAAGAAATTAGGCAGTAAAAGGAAGGAAACTGGTTTATATATGAATATAATTTTCAGTGCCTGTGAGAAACTTTGAGAGTGTCTTCTGAGCTCTCTGCTGTGGTAAAAGGTGCTCACTGAAACTGAAAACATATGCCCTTGCAGCCCCTACCCCCCTCCTCCCCTGTCACATCAACCCTGATGAATGAGATAGGGCTTGCCAGAACATAGCATAAAAGGCTCCTTACAAACTCCTCTTCCTGGTCACCCAATTTAGCATGGTGCCCTCTGAAGCAAAGGTTTGCAGACTGTCTTTTGCGCTAACACCTCCTAAGTGGTGGCAGTTTCGCTGTCCTTGCTGCAGCCAAGAGCCCTTCTGATACTTTGTGTGGACTCTGACGACCAACACCTGAGACATACAGCTGTCACTTGTAGTGTGATCCTGTGGTTGATTTGTACCTGATTTTCCTGGGACATACTGAAGAGCAAAAAGAAAACCTGAATACTGTCTCTTAGCTTCGTGTAGGATTCAGATGCATGAGTTCCAGTACAGATTCTTTTTATTGGGACTTTGTGTTTAGAAGAATTTTTTTTTTTTTCTTTCCATCACATCTTCATTAAGCTTTTAGGTGTTCATGCACACTACAGAAGAAGCTTATCACCTCCTGAGTCTGTAGGAATGGAGGGTGAACAGTCATGTTGGGGATGGAGTGTTACTCTTTGTTTCCTCCTGCACTTGCTTTCTTTGGTCTATCTCACCACTCTTTGGTCCTGCAAGGAGAGCACTTTGAGGTCCATGCTGGCTCTCACTGCATGAACTCACATGTGCACATAGATTCTTCTGGGGGCACTGCAATGCTATTGTGGATCCATCTTCAAAAAATCTGGAGACAGCATGCAGACGAATTAGTGATTGATGAGGACTGAAAAAGTGCCAGGGAACAAAGAAGCTTCCAAAGGAAATGAATTGTTTTAAGAGCACAGGCTGCCCATGTTTGACAGTTGCTGCTGCCTCAGAGGGCAGGAGTTGAACTTCCCTCCAGTCATCCAGGAGGAAATACCTGTATAATCCACACCATGGTACAAATAATATTCACCAGTTGCTGGCGTCATATCAACTGTGTACTCCTTTGTCTCAGTCCCTTATAGATCCATCAGTCCCACTATCCTGCACAGTGAAGTTGATTTTTATGCCAGGCAGCAAGTTTCATACCTCCTACTTTCACCTCTGGAGCCATGTAGCTTGCCAGGTTTCTCTTCATTGAGGTGCTGGCACCTTCACTTTTGCCTCTTTTTTTAAAGCAGTTTTTGAATGGAAGACGGAAGAAAGAGCTAGGGGGAGATTTAGGTGCAGAACTATGAGCGAGGGGTGCCTTTAGAACCTGGTGTGGTGAATCAGACACCTTTCCTCAGACTCTTTCAACAGGTCATTTGTCTGTGTGCTATGGCCAGGTACAACCTGAAGGCAGCTGCTCAAAGGCATCTGTCCTGCAATTCTAACCCTAAATTAAACTGAGCCAGTGTTCACAGGACCTTCCAGGCAGAAGAAGAAAGTAAGGTAGTATAACATAAGGGGGCACAGGAGAAGGATTTTGCTCTGCAATGGCAAATAACCCACTCAAAAATAACATAAAGAAGGGAGGAAAAAATTAATGAAAAAAAGTCTGCACATTATTTTAAATCACAGAGGTGTCAAAAATGGTAATGCCTATATCAAGGCTGCCCTAATGTAGCTTTAATTTACATGCCATTGGCATTGATTTCATGTGAATATTTACTCTCCTATTCAATTAAGAAAATCCATAACTGCCACCATATTTTAATGTTAATGTATTTTTACACAGCTCTCTGTTTACCTTATTTTCTCTTCTATAACATTAACACTTTTTTTTTTGTTAAAAAATGTGTGAAAGATTAATTTGTAGAATGACGGGATATGTGGGTGTGTAGCACAGGCCAGATGGAAGGGGTGTAACATGACAGTTTTCTTCTGTGGCTTCGTTTTGTTTTTATTGTTGCAAGCGAGCAAAGTATAACTAAAATTATCATTTCTTCTCTGGGTAAAAAGACCTAAGTGGTAAGTTCCTCTTCTACTCCCTGTGGCTCTTGGTGCTCACCGTGCAGCTGGAGCCCTGTTCAGCATATCTGACAGGTTGATAAACTTTTGTCTAAATCTTCAGCTTATGTATTTGAGGATCACTGGAAATTTATACATGGAGCTCCACAATTCTGTGTCATGGAATAGATCTGAATGCAGATTTATTAATAAACAAGAGCAATTATTATTCTTTCTTTGTCCAATAAGGGTACATAAGGGTGAAAACAGCCACTAATGCTGGGGAAAAAAAAAAAAGGAAAAAAACACTATCCAAGAAAAAGCCTTTTAAATCTATAAAGCTATCCATTCAAGAAAGCTTTTTAATTGTTGAAAGAGGGCTGTTCCAAGGCCAAATTCTAATTTACACATAAGTATTGTAGGAGTTTGGTATAGTAAATGTCCTTATTGAAGAATAAAGCAATTAGCACAGTAACTCACTGTCATCTGGCACGTAAAGGCATTCCAAGAAAAAGTTAAGTGTTGAGGAAAGGAGAGAAATTCAGGACAGCATGTGGGAGAAGAATATGGAGGCTCCTTTTTATGCCACTCAGGAGAAAAGGAGGGGAGAGAAAACCCACTGCAAACTTAATCTGTTCCCTTACCTCATTGTGAATTGACCCGAGTTTCTTCCCTTATTTTAAGTGAAGGGGGGAAAAAACCAACAAACTACCTAAGGTCTTGCATAGAGGCTATAACCCCAAAACCTCGATACCATAAACAATAGCTGTACATTTTGCATACTCGTCCACAAATGCTTATTCTGCTCTGTGAATATGCTCATGTGCCTGTGACAATGTGCACGCTTCATGAGCTTCATCTGATCCTTGAGTCTTCTGTGTCAGTGCTACCCACTCCCCTATATATGGGAAATCATTCAATAAAAATCGTTGCCCTTTTTTCCACAGTGCATCCACACACATCTGTTGGCTGTGTTTTAATGACCTGCCTGTACACCTGATGCAAGACATGGGATTCTTAAACAGTCACACTGAACTTTCTTCTGTCTATACACACACACACAAATGCTATTAAGTTTGCCCATCGGGAGACCTTTTTACTTGCCATTTCAACCGCTTTCAGTATGAGTGCATGTATATGTTTACCAGCAAAAGTGTCTATTTCACTCCATTCTTTTGACTAAAAAAAGAGAGTTTGTTCAAGTTTTTGAAAAAATAAATTCTTTTGGTTTAATGCTGCTCACAACAAGTTTCACTTCAGGGAAGAAACTTCTGAAACCCAAAAAGTAATGGAAATGGAACATTATAATTTGAATTATTACTTTAGAAATAACCTAATTTTATTTTCTACTGTTCAGGTAATAAAATAGAGCTAGAAAGATGTATTAAATCCTCCTATCCTTGTCTATCCATCCTACTGCATTATTGCATTTTGAGTGTTTTTCCCAATCTAGGTTGCTGGGTCTTCATTGGGTGATTTCTTAAGTAAAAATAACAAGGTTTTTACCAGTTTCTATCAGAAAACACTGCTTTCTGTTAGCGTCATGTCAGTAGTCTGGGGCTTGCTGTGTCAAGAATCCCTGTTCCTTTTTCTCTTACCCATATATTTGTCAAACATTAGCAGGTTTGTACTCTAAATTTAATCGACACAGCAGTTTTCCACTTTTCTCTAATATTTCCCCGATCATTATGCCTTCCAAGCCTGCGAGCAGTCATAGATTCTTCTCTGATTTATCAATTCTTTGATGTTTAGCCTCAGTTATTTACCTGGAATTACTGGGAGCGTACTCCGGATCTACCAGTAGTTTATCTGGTCTGTCCTGGGCTTGGTGACATTGGGGATGTTTTGCTCCTATGCCACATTGTGAACTGAGACCAAGGAAGTGATGCATCTGCCAGGAACAATGAGAACACTTCAGCACACCTGGGTGAATGTGAGAGCAGACTGCAGTTGCTAGCATTTCACGTCATCCTTTTGCATAATGCCACTTGGAAGGCGAGGTTTTTAGATGTGCAGAGGCTTTTCGGTGCCGTCTTCACAGCTCCTTCCCAGAGCTAAGGGGGTGCAGAGTGCTGTAGTCACCAGACCCCCACCAGGCATGCAAGATTCTCTCTGATGTTGTTCATATGGCTGCATTTGCCATCCCTGTGCTTAGTGAGCCCAGTCCATGCCTGGGGAGGTTTTTTTTACAATCCAGTGAGAAACAGTGGAAGAAGTGAGCTTAGTGAATGCCATCAGAGAGAGGCAAGTGAAGCCTCATGTTGGAGGTAGGGAGAAAACTAGGTAATGAGAACAGGTGCCAACTCATAATGCTTGCATTTCCACTACAAATACACCATGCTGCTTTGGGTGACCGTCAGGAGCTAGCAAGCATTACTGAAGTGCACATAGCAGTGAGCCAGTAGCAAGACTATCAGAAAACAAGAGCTGTCCATTTCCAGGTATTTGCGTTCATCCTGGCTCCTAAGAGGGTGCCAAAGCTGCCTTTTCTATGCCAGGCAGCTTCCCCAGACTCCTGGGGATACAGCGGGTGTTGGATGAGGAGATAACTGAGCAGGAACAAAACACATCAGCAGGCAGGAGGATATGTTTGCCTGGGGAATTTTTGCAAATCAAACTAGGTAAAGCAAGCAAAAAGAATAACAAACAAAAGCTTCCTCCATGCAGAGGGATTGACATTGTTCCTATGCTCAGGCAGGGGGTCGAGCTGCCCCACAACCGTGATTGCCCTGGTGTCCCCCATCGCTTTCACTACACCCTGACTCTCCCTTCCTTCCAGGAAGGAGGAAAGCTGGAGCTCACTCCCAGCTTCATAAAGCCATCTTATGCCATGTTATGCAGTGCATGCTCTGCAGGGACACTTTATACTTTCAGTAGAACTTGGCTGTTTTGGGCTAATATTTCTTCTCCCATCACATCCCCCCAGCACCTGCTTCTTCAGAGGTACTATAGTTGGGTTCCTATTTAAAGGGGGATGAGAGCTAGCTGGTGGGCTATGGGTTTAAAAACTGGCCCAGGTCAACATTATTTATGTCAGTCATTGACTGTATATTTTTCTGTCTTGATATAGACAAGTAGGTAGGTTTCCCACTAGTAATAGCAAAAAAGGACCTTATTTTTCCTTCCTAAAACTGTCAAGAAAATGGAAGTTTCCATTGCCAAAAACTTATTGCCAGTACCTTTCTCTCTTACAAAAAAAAAAAAGAAAAAAAAAAAGAAAGAAAAAAAGATAACAACCAAAATTGAGAAATCTGACTTCAGAGCTGTTAAGACAGTCACAGTGAGGCTTTCAGGATGAACAGGTACGAGTGGGCTTCAGAAAAAAATACCTCAAACATTTTGTAAAACGAACTCTGCCAATAATCAAAGTACTGAGGGAGAGCAAGCAGTCTGTCAAGCTGCATAACCTTGTCCATTGACATATTCATACTTGATGAGGATTCAAAACAGTGCTGAAGATATTGATTACATAGCACATTTTCTCCCCAGTTTTCAGAAACTAATTTGTGGTTTGTTTTTCTTTTTGATTTTTTTTACTTTTTTATCTTGTGTATTTACCACACTGCTGCAGGGCTGTACTTACTCCATAGGTGCAGCTGAGGTTGCAGAGGGGTGGCTGCATGCCAGCCTGCTCTGAGGCCTGGGGGGTCTTGGAAATGGGCAGATGCCCAATCAATGCACAGCCTAACCTGGGCCACCCTCAGGGGGTGAGTGCCAGTTGCAGCCCCCAGGTACAAAGTCCCCAGTAGCCCAGGTGGGACATGCCTGGAGATTTCCCATTTTCTCCCTCTGCTTACCCTCCTCAGTCCCTGACACTGTTCTGGATTAACACACCTGGCACCAGGGCAGGTTGAGGAAACCTTCCAGGTCTCTCATATGACACAGGGGGTTCACATCCATTGAGGCAGCTCTTATGGGAGCAGCTGGACTGTGGACCAGAGCCAGGATAGAATACTTGATTTTAGTTTTTCATGCAGATTTTTGTGGTTGCTTTTCATTGTTAGGTTGCATTTAAACAAATTTTTTTTTTTTCTCCCCATTGGTTGATCTTATTTTGTCTCCAGTCATTATAAAATTCTAGAAGTACTACGATGCAAAAGTTTCTTCTGCATCAATCCCTATTAGTAGCCAGCTTGACATGGAGTCACATGCTTTTTCCAAGCACAAAACTCAAATTGACCAATTTTAACAAGAGGCTGAAAAAAACATTATGCACATCTCTAGAAAATATTCCTTGCCCCAGCCAAATGAACAAATATTTCACAAGGCTGAGCAATAGTGTTGTGCTTTCAAGATATTCTCTGCCAAAGATTTTGTTCTCTTGATGATACTTCAGCCTTCTGATGATGGGACAAAGACTTCTGGGAGCCAGTCACAGCCAGAGCTTTCCCACTTCACCATGGGATTAGCAATAATTTGAGAGAAAGGAATGAGCAGAGAGACTCCACTGAAAGTCTTAAAAGAAGTACATAATTTGCCTCTATTCCTTTATTTCAAAAACATTAGTTGCTGTTTCTTTCTTTGAAACCTTACTCAACTGCAGGGTGGGTTAGGGCAGGTGATTGCACCCTTGCCCTACCACTCACCACCCCTCAGTGGGGTAGGAGCCAGGGAGCAAGATCTAACGTGGCTAATTTGCTTCTGGAGAAGCACTGACTCCTGTCCTGCTTAAGTAGAGTGCCCTTATTTGTTGATGTGCTCCATAAAAAAGTGGTAGTCTTAGACAGCACCCTCTATGTTCAGATTGGGTTTTGTAGTAATCTTGAGGTAATCTGCAAGGAAGTAATCTGGAAGGTACTTGGTTTCAACAGTAGTACCCAGAGGAAGGGCACAGTGGAAAGCTCTAAAGCTGTATTACCTGACACCAGCTCAATGGCAAATCTATGTTTTCTTCAGTGACATAGAACTTTTCCCTTAGAATCCTCAAGAAAAGAGATCAAGTGATGTAGGTCATTGGGCTAGGACTTGGGAGATGGTCTAGGCTCTGCTCTCAGCCCCGCAGTGTACTCCCTATGGCATCTCCTACCTTGGTAAAGGAGGTTTGAGTTACCAGTGCTATGCTCTGCAGAGCTACTTGGGAGGTTCTCAGATCAGACGGCAATGAGCTCCACAGAAAAGCTTATAAATATATTAAATTTATGAACATTTACTGTACGCTGCATACTGAAATCTGCCAACACTAATCCAAAAGAATTACACATTTTAGGCCTGAACATAACATACTGTATGCAGTAACTCACATCAGAGCAACCCATATGCTACTGTTAATGTGCCAACTGACACATGTTAAGCCACAAACATAAGAAAGTATTGGATTTCAACTGCATTTTTATATTCCAGTTATTCCTTGGGTCCATTATTTTTATTCACTATCATCTTCTCTCCTCTTTCTAGACAGCCTGCTCTCCCTAATACATCTTCCACTCCCCCTACCAGATTTCCTGCTGGGTAGATGCTGCCCCAGAGACAAAATGACTAACATAAGCACATAGGTCAAGAAGCACAGAAATAGAACACACACACACACACACACCCCCTTGCAATAATCTAGGTCACTTAATAGCCTACTTTCTGGGTTCTCGGTGAACCCTGTACCCACTCCTGCTAGGCAAAGAGAAACCCTGAGAAGAAGTGGGTGGATGAGTAGACAGCCAGCCATCCCAAGTGTCAGATCTGACTCCTCAGGAGAGATGCGTAGAGGATGCTCTGACAGAATGTGTCTGAGCTGGAGGCAAATGTTTCTGTATTACATTCATGACACAAGAGTTCTGCCACCTCGCAATATGTGCGCGCTGTCGCTGCTTGATGGTAATAACTGGATTTTTCCAGGGAGATAGTGAAAGCATCCCAATGTTGTTATAATTATTAGGTCTTGAGAAGATTTATTGAGCTAGGATAATCCTCCATAAATTGGTGTGTTTTACATAAAGTGAGTCAGGAGCAACAGCAAGAGACTCTGAGCATAAATGTGCCCCATGTAGCAGGAAGGAATATGCTTCTCATCTTTCAGTTTGTCAAGGTGTGACACCAGGAATCGAAACATGTGACAGAGGACCAAACTGCAACTGCCTTCAGTTCTCCTCCCAGACTAGCCAAACTCAGGGATTTGCATGGGATTAGTGGCAAATATTGTGCAAAGGATGCTATTTCATTATGTAAGCAGGAGGGTTTAAAAAAGGAAAACTGAAAAGAAGACAAGAGCACATGTCATCGTGCAGATTTAAACCACAAACTTTCAGTTACCTTATCAGATGAATACTACTTAGGGAAGGAACTAATGTATTTTAGGTAGGCCAGCTACTGAAGAGGATCTGACAGAGATTTAAGTGATAGATTCCGCAAGTATTTGGCAATGCATCAATAATGTGCTGGAGAACCAGACTCCCAAGTCTCTTCTTGATTAAAGGAAAGCAGCTGCTGGAGTCTCAGAGCTAGGAAAAGTGGCTACATGTGCCATGTGAGAAACCAGGATCCAGCTCCCACCTCTTCTAGAGCCGACCTGGTGTAAATTGTGAAATTAAGGAAAGATTAACTGGCTTGTGTTTAAGGTAGGAGGTGAGACCACACAGTAAAAATATCCTTCAGTGCATGGATAGAGAGAGACCACGATGCACATACCCCCAGCCTTTACTTCGACATATTCCTGTGGATTATTTGAATCCTCTCTCTTTCTCTGTCCTTTTGGTCTGTGTGGGCAATGCACTGTAACCCATAGTGGCACATGCTGCAAAAGATAGTAATACCCTGGAGATGATGCAAATAGCATCCTTGAGGTAAGAGCTTGCACTTCAATTTCAGCATAGAGAAATCTTGTGGGATTTCCTTATTCAGAGTTACATACCTCACTCTTTTCTAGAAACTTCAAAGACTTCTATGCTAAAGAACCCTTTCATCATGTCCTCAGACTGGCTTAATTAAATTTAGGAGACTACTGCACTTTTATAAAATAAGCAGAAAAGTGCCTGCCTACCATTTAAGCATACTACTATATTTAATTTGATTTTTAACTTTATTTCAAATTCCTTTTTGATTTCAAACGTATGTATAAGATTTGCATGTGAGTGACTGCAGAGCCTAAACCTAAAGTTATTAGGCATGTTGATAGCCCTGATCATGAAAGTCTGAAGGATTTAGGCATTTAAGACTGTTCTGAATATAAGACATAGGTCTATTCATTAATATTCACTTTCATTTGGTATGGACAGACTCCCAAGACTCTAATCAGTGAAAAGGGAGGTGCTCCCCTGAGGTTTATTCATTAGATCTGTGCTCCAGAGCCCTGCCCAAGTTGAGGACCAGAACAGGACCTCCTTTCTTCCATTGCCGTAAGGGAAACAACAGAGAATAGCTGCTGAGCAATGCATCTAATATAAGTATTTGGAACAGGCTAGAATGAATCCTTGACAAAGTGTGTTCAACACAATGCCTGCTTTTTATGCCTAAAGCATTTGTCAGTAGAGGTGAGACAGAAGTCACTACGTGCAGTAAATGTTTGAAGTTCAGTAGCTGAAGTTCAGTAGTGCAAGTTCAGTGGTAGGCATAGGGTATGAAGGACAGGAGAAGACCCATGCTGTGTAAGATCAAGTGTCCATCTAGTCAAATATTCTGCACTGATCTGTGACCAAAATATGTTGTGGGAAGAGTATAAGAGCAAGAGTAGCATGTAGTGAAACACTCCCCCATAACAGTCCTTGAGCCTCCAGCAGTTTGCAACTCAGTTACCTTCTGAGCCAGAGGTGGTATCTTCGTGTTTAACTGTCCTCAGTGGATTTTCTTTTCTTCTATGAACTTGTGCAGTTGCTTCTTAAGCCTATATAAACTTTCAGCATCTTGTGGAAGACCATCTCTAGGTGAACCACATGCTGTGTATCAAGGTGGTGAATCTTCTTTCATGTATTTTGGACCTGAAATCTGACAGGGTAGTTCTTGTATGAGAAGACACAATAAACAAACAATACCTACTCACCCTTGTTACACCACTCATTTTTGTATAGACTTTTGTAATCTCCTCTTCTTTTCCAGGCAGAAGAATCCTAGTGTACTTTGTCATTCCTGATACGGTGTGCATGAATCTTCAAGTTAGATGAAGATGAAATAATTTTGTTCAAGAAAAGCTGGATGAACATAAATGCTTAAAGACAAATGAAAAAGGAACCAGGAAAATGATTAGGCTTTAGTAGACATGCTACTACTAGCCCATGGCTCTCCCAGGGAAAGGTGGCTGGAACTCCTGTCTTAGTCCCTGCAGGTGGTTCTGTTCAGCTGCTGACATTCCTCCAGTGTTTACCAGAAAAAGCAAAACTTCATGTTTTCCATTTACCTTATTTTCCCATCACAGCTGTAGAAAGCCCGGTGAGAAGAGACATCCTTCCTACTCTAGTAGCTGCACCAAGAAATCCATTCTTTCCCTAAAACATCATTTCCTCCTGCCTTCTTTTGAAAGGGAGCTAAATGGGAAAATTTCTTTCAGATTATCCTACCCCTTCCAAAGGCTTCATTTGATCAGGGCAGAGTGGCTGCCATCTCTGAAAACGATGATTAAGATGGTGAGTGTGGGTATGGTGCCCTTGTGTTCATGAATATATATTGGCCTTGCATCACTGCTTCCAGCCACGAGGAAGTCTGGGTGAGACATGCACACTGGGGACACTGCCAGCCTGTCTATGTGCTTGCTTAGTATCCTGAGTGAAGGTGTATCTGGCTGGAAGACGAGATCTTCATGGATGGCTCCTCCTGAAACTGAATTTGGTCTGACAGTATCATTCATTGCATACATGAATGTTGTCATAAAATCTTGGACCCTATCCTGTTGTACCACTTATTCAGCTAGCCCTAAAATTAACAAGGAGAGCAACACAATGACCAAATCTAAAACTTTGTCTTTAAAGTGTCTTTAAAGCTTAATGCTATCTTATCACATGTGGGGGCATTATGTATGGAGTGGGGACAACATACTGAAATGCTATCATTTCCTTAAAAATAGATTACATTCCTAGTGACCTTCCAATGCCATGAATTATCTGTGACTGAAGTTGAATAAGCAAGTCAATGATTTCATTTCCATGGTTTGAAGCAATAGATGTGAGATGTTTGCTCTCCTCCTTCCCCCATTCAAGTGAGAATGCAATCTTTGCAAAGCACCGCTTTCATTTAGCTGTACCCAGTTGGTACTTGTTGCCAAATGGAACGGGGATGTGCCTCAGAGAAGATCACTCTTGACTAATGAAATGGCAGTTAGTTTTTGCAACTTATTAGCATTGGTATTTATTTTACTTTACAATATTACCTAAAAGCAGCTCTGAGAAATTTAAACTTCAGCATTATCTGTTCAATGCTATCTTTTAAATAAATTGTCCTACTAAATGTAAGAAGCTGGCATTTGTGTTGCATGCACCTATGTTATCATCGTCGCAAAGCAGATGCAGAATGTAAGGCGACTTGAACAATCAGCACTGTAATTTGCACAGTAACATTGTTTTAGATCTAATTAGTGCTTATGCAGATCCCTTACAAAAATGTGAAAACCGCACCAGGATGTAATTGTTAATGAATTTAGTGCAAAGCACATCTGCATAAATTCCATTTCAGCAGGAAAAAAACCCTCAACCTCTAAGTTCAACTGCTATTTGCTCAAGAGCCAAAACACTGTGAATTGTGCCCACTATGTTTTAGCTTGCTCTGCTGGCTTTGATATTTCAAATAAATACTACAAAGTTAAAGCCTCCAGCTGCAGACCAACCCATCTGTAGATGTTTGTTATATTTGGCAGTATTCAAAGATGATTTGCCTTCCTGCTGAAAAATAAAATAAAAAAAGAGGTTCTCTCAGCAAAAAACCAAAATTGAAATACTTATCAGCCAAAAAATAAAGTTTAAAAATATTCTGTGTGGGTCAAGTGGCAGAACTTTTGGAACAGCAGGCAAGTATGTGTACTGTGCCTATAGCTTGAACTCTATACCCTGCTCCATGTGTGTGCATGAGTCCAACTGAAGTTGTCTCTCTCTGGTCTGCAGAACATATCTATGTCCAATAAGGAGTGCCACTAATGAATGCAGTTAACTGGTCTTATACTTCATGCAGAAACTGCTTATCTGCCATCCAAGAATAGCATCCAGATCTATCCACATACCTTTGTTTCATCAGTTATTTACTGGGTTTTAGATGGGGCTCTGGCGTTGGTCTTCCAACAAAGATCTGGGCTCAAAGGTTTTTGTATCAGCATCAGATATCTCACTCGAGTTTCAAGTTTGTCATGAGTGAGTTTCAAGATGAGAACATCTATTTGATGACTCTTGGCTTCATTTATGGCCTTTATGTGTGAATGTGACTTGTGGACCTTGCAGCTACCAAGTCTTCAGAAATCTTTTGTAGTCTTCTTTATGGAAGTTTTGGATCCATAGTTTTCATCTTTGAGTAGAGTGAAGATGTTTTTTAAAAGATCAGGTGATAATTTGATTGTTCTGACTGTCATTAACTCATAACAGGGTTAGGGGAACATGAGAGAAGGAGTCAGAAACACCTAAAACAGTAGCTGTGCCTGCCTTCCTACCCTGGTCTCCCTCAGAAAGATCTGACAAACTCAGGTCACTTAGAACGAGTGAACAATCAGAAGTTACATAGTGGGTGATGCTGGAGAGGTCTTAACACATCAGCATATTGACACCTATAGACACAAGAGGCATATACTTGAAATAGATTATCAGTCTTGGTTTTATTTTTCAGATTTCTGGCAGTTTTTCCCCCAAATCTGGCATTCACAGTCAGGCTTGGACCCTTTCCCTTTGTTGTGAATATCTGTAGTACTTTTTGTATCTGTAGTTTTTTGAAAAGCATCATTTTAGTTTTGCATCTACAAGGTTGCCTGTGCCTTTTGTGTAAGAAATTGGGGTAGATTCATGGGATGGTGGTGAAATTCAGAGAGCTATCTCTTACTTCAAGCCCTGTCACAGACTTCCTATGGGTGATTAAATCAAGCAAGCAATTTAACCTTCCTTCATTCTCCGTTTCTGAAATGAGAAATGCTAGAATTGGTTTACCTCACTGAGACATTCATGGTGAATGACTACTCTGATAAGGATGTTGAGACATTCAGATGTCATCTGATGGACCTACATAAAAATCTTGGTATAATCTAAATTCTTGCATTGAAATTGATAGCTTCACAAGTTAATTAATAGATGAGTCCAGTGAAAACCATGTGATTGCTATCCATAACTTTTTTTAAAGGAGATTAGTAAGATGCATTCTGGCCAGCAGGCTTCATGTTTCCTTTGGCCAGCAAAAGTCTGTGCTAAATGCCTAAAAAACCAGAGCGCTTTAAATTTCAGATGATCCCATGCCAATGAAAACTGCTGTCAGCCCCATAGAGACTGAACCAGTGGTCCTGAGGAGTAGGTATTCATACTGCAACCTTGACAGCATGAAGAAGTAATGGGAGAGGAACAGGAGGGACCTATATGTGATGGAATTAGATGGGGACACCTAACACGCAGTGAGAGCACAATGGCATTGTGTCTTGGTTGTACACATGTGGTTCTTTACATAGGTACATGCCATTTCATACAGAAAACTCCCCTGCTGTGCCAAGTTATGCACAAAGGACTCAGGGAAAAGACCTCATGGTCTATGCTATTCCCTTTGAACCACCAAGCAACTGATTCAAACCAGGCTGTTCATCTTTCCTTCTTCTTCTGTATTCTTTAGCAGAACCGACTTTTCTGGGACCAAAAGATCCCTTTCTATCAAAAAGCTACTACTGAGCTTTTCAAAATTACAAGTTAGGTCATGCAGGTTAGGGTTTTTTTTATGATATCCACAAATGTGGAGGACTTAAAGGATGGAGTGAAAGAGAAAGACTGTGGTAGACAACAAAACAGTAGAACATGATGGCAGGAAGATTGGACATGAGAAGAAGGTGAGAACAGTGAGAAGTGAGTGTCATTAAAAGGAAATGAGGAGACAAAGAACAGAGCAGATGTGTGTGAATTGCACAGGAAGCTTCCTTTCCTCAAGTCTCAGCAGTTATCTTAGTTCTGCGTTTTTTGAGGAAAACTAAGCACTGCACAAAGATGAGGGGACAGAAATTCATTGAATGCAACTGGTTGCACCCACTTATGGTGACAGTGAGTTTTGGTTGGTATGCTGAGGATATTAGGAAAATGTTTCCATTAAAATGGTGTAAAGGAAGAGGTTGTGGGCACCCAGTATAATTATTTTCCCTTTTTTTCCCTCATGGCTGATAAGACAAAAATCTATTTTTTCTGAATAGATCTTCAAGTACTTTACAGTTTCCAGCATCCAAGGCCTTGTTTTACATGTTGGAAAGTGAGAAGGTACAGAAGCTACCCAAGGATAATGGCAGACAGCAATGGAACCAATCTTTATCATGGTTTAGAGTCAGGGTGGCCCCCCTTAGACCTATAACAGATGCTCTCTGTTACCCCCCCCCCCCCCCCCAAGGGGAAAAGAAAGGAAAAAAGGGGGGGGGACATGGCAAAAAGAAAAAGAAAAAAGAAAAGCTTTAATGAAAAAA